>PPJX02000002.1:0-293406 GCA_003705915.2 Lipomyces lipofer | reverse complement strand
ATAGGGGAGGGTGGGTGGGGTATGGTGGGGAGAAACAGTAAAACGAGAGAGGAAAATGCGCAGAGGAAAAAAAAGGCAGGGGCGCAGAAAATATGGGGAAGCGCCTACGCGCTCAGCGTTCTGCTCAGCAGACGAATCTGGGGGTATGTAGCCCTAACCCTCAGACCACTAGTGTGAACAATGAGAGTCTGTGGCGGCTTGCATGACTATGCCTAATGGGGCCTAGCGGCCTCCGGGGTGCAGAACACTGTGGTCCTAACACGGCTAGCGCGTCAGGTCCACCATCCCAGATTTTTGGGCGCACCCAAGGCGCGCGTCCAGGTGACTGGTGCGATCAGGTGGCCTGGCGCATCCGCCTCTTCCAGCAGAATGCCCTGCACATGCCCCCATGAGCACTGCTGGCACGACGCATGATAGAGATCACGGACACGACCTCACGATCGGTTTCGTCTGCTGGTGGTTGTATTTACATTGCTATTTTTGTTGCAGTGGGCACAATTGCCTCTCTTCCGACGCGTACTTCGCAGCACGCTGCTGTCGCCACAGCAGCAGCAGCAGCAGCAGAAGGACCGGCGCTGCAGATCGCCGCTACCCGTGAAGAACGTATGCGCGCACACAACCCATAGTTATGCGAGCACACTGGGGCCCAACAGGCCCAGGGTACGGGCACCACAGGCCAACCGCGCCGACCACGACCAACAAGATCGACGATCCGCCCTCTCCGGATCGCTCTACGTCGCGCGTCGCGTGGCGAACCCTCCACGAGCGAGTCGTGCGGACCCCCGGCTCCGCTGTTCTGGTCGGTGCTGTTCGTGCCTGTGACATGTTACGTACAGTTCATCAATGCGCGCTGTCGTCGCCGCCGCCGGCCACCGGCATTAACCCCGGATTTCGTCTCCATGCTGGTGGTGCGGTGCTGCGAGTCCCGGATTCACGGTATCTGATTTGTGCACGGTCCACTGCGTTTTCTGATGCTCTGTCTTGTCTTGTCTTGTCTTGTCTATCGGGCGTGTCGTGAGTTCACGATGTGTGTGATGTTTCTAAAGAAAGGGCTCGCGACTAGTCTTGCCGATCGCGGACTTTGCGGCGGGCGCCATGACTGTGGGCCCCCAGCCAAGATTATTTTTATTAAACAGCCGCCAACGCGTTCGGAAAACTCAAAACCCAAGCTAGGCCCGGGTTCGTCGGTGTCTACCCCAGACTCTCTTTCCTCGCATGCCGATCTGGCCAATCAGCATGCCGTGCTTTGTCTCCAAAGCCGACCGCCCCCCAACGAACGGGCGTCACGGCAGTACTGACTCTGGCCCTGGCGTAGGTGTGTTTTCGAGCGCTGAGTTTGGCTCGACAACGAACCAACTCGCACCCGCGCGGCTTGCGCGGGACCACGGGACTTCTTTCCGGCAGCAATCGGCCGTCTGCCGTTAATATCGCAGGTATTGCTGTGGATGCCGGCGCGTCGCGTCGTGTCGCGTCGAGTCGAGTCAGTATGGTGCATCGGTCACTTTAGTCTGCAAGCTCCGGCTCATCCGATCGCTCGCCTACGTTGCCCGGATAAACGCGGGTCGCACGTATTTCGGTTAAGGTTCCGCTAACCGGTATGGTATGTACCCGCGCCGAGAAGTCCGGGGCTTGCGGGGTAATAACTGTATGTATGGGACCCACTTCTGGTAGCGAACAACCTTATGTCGTAGCAAACGAGACACGCCGCCACGACATCGCATGCGCACTTTGTTTTCGGCTCGTTGAAGCCTAAAGCAGGCGTGCATGATTCTGCCCGCTGCTGTTCGGCAACTGGCGTCCCGGTTCGTCAGTTCTCGCACCGAGCTCCATGCTACTACTACCACTACATCGTGTACGTATCGGTACGGGCTGGCTTAAAGAATGACGTCAGCGCTTGAATTTGGCAAACCGGGTCACGGCCTGGCCATGTGATCTACTACTGTCTGAATGACGCACGCAGCTGCTATCGCAGGCAGTGGCTTGGATTACGTGCCTGCTACCTGCTACTTGCTAGCTGTTCCCCACGAACTTGCTGGTATATCGATGCGGCCTGGTATACACGGTTGTGTTTGTAGGTCCCGGGATGATGGAATTACCGCCTGTCTCTATTATCTTTCTGTCCCATGGCCGTTGGTCTCCAGTGCATTCTTGGGTGCTGGTTGTCGCAGGCTTGATCCTGGCACATGGATGGATCTTGAGGATCGTTGGCATCGTGCCCATGGTTGTTTCCCGGCCGGTCGAACCCGAGCGTACTCTGTCGACACGCAGTGGATAAACAAGCACTTTCAGCTCCGTACGTATCCTCGGCAGCTACAGCTATGTAGGTTCATCGTCGAAACTATCCAGCATTACGAGCTACTGCCGAATGCTGTCTGTTAGGGTTGGATACGATTTGCGAGCAATCGTATAGTCTAATACGAATACATACGATTGGTTGCAAAAGTCTACGATTAACTATACGGGCAATGATGTTGGTTGCTCTAAAAGTCGTATAGTTACTAGGCACCTGAAGTCCTCAAGCTGCTTTAATTGGAAAAATTCGAGCATTAAATAGGGATAAAGATACAAATAGCATAATTACATATCCCGCGTCCGTGATTTAGACAATGTGAAGGGAAGGGTAAGGGCTGCTCGTACGTTTAACTCTGTTAACCAACTTTACGTTGGGATGTACGTTTAAACGGTGTAGCGCTGGAAACCGACGTCTTGCGGGCGGGCGGTGAGGAACCCAATTTGTCATGCTTTGAGCGGGAGGCGAGTTAGTAGTTGTGCGGTTTGGTTGATTCTGAACTCACCCAATAAACACGATTACCTTTCTTGAACCCTGTCACGCCCTCGCCGACTTCATTTATCGTGCGCGACGTCTGCGCCGAGTATCCATTGTCAACATCTTCCCTACCAATCCTACACGTCTCTCCTCCTCATACTTCAGACTCAGCCAGACCGGACTTACAGCAGGATACTCCTTCGGAAACGGAAATTGTTAAAAGTTTGGATTTTCCAATCAATATCGGTGTCGTATCTGGAACCAGGACGACGAGTGTGGGACATCGTACGTTCCTTTAATCATGCTCCTCGGACACAGCTTAACGAAACAGATATGTTCATCGAGCTCACCCAAAACCTCTTCGGCTATGTGACGTATGGGTACTGGAATGGCACAGCACTGAAAAAGGCTGTCAAGATTTGTGACGAGAATCGGTGTTAACTCCTGCTTCCATGAGCTTCCTCGGGCTAATCTTGGACTGTCGGCAGCCAGCTTCTGTCTTTCCACTGCTTTCGCCGAGAGATCCTGAGCTGTAGAGGACGGACTTCTGCGCTATGATCCTTAGCTAAAGACCGAACCGGACGTAACTAGAATGGTGCATGTTCGTTGGTGGAGAAGAGGAACAGGCGTGGGACGCAGATGGCGCGGTGGTGGATGATGAGTAGCGACAGATGTAACATATCGTGCTTAATATTAAGGCAAACATCAGAGAGCAGTAGTTACACGTCGGTCAGAAAAGAGCCCGCTCATAATGGCAACCTCAAACCAAAACAAGCCAGCCAAACAAAGCATATCCATAATGAAAAGACAAAATAAAAAGCCATCAGCAGAAGAGCAGATCCATAATGGCAAAACCCTTTAAAACGAGTACGGGGCATAAATATAATGTCGATAATGCTAACCTCTCAATCTGCCCACGACTCATGATGCTCTGCCATCAGCAAGAAAGTGCGACACATAACTATGGAGAAAAAATATACAGACTTAATAACTACGGATATATTAGGTTATTCCTGAGCAACTGCTTCCTTCAAGTACTCCTTATACCGCATAAGACCTGTGTCGGCCACTGTTTGTCCAATCTTGCGATGCAGTGCAATGAAATTGAAGGGGACTTCCTTGTCCTCCACCGCCATCAATGTCATATCCTGGACAGGCAGAAAGCTACTGTATCTCAGGCCGATACCTTGGTGGTCACTTAAATCGCCAGTCTGTACCAGTGGCAGATCCTTATTTCACCAGCACTTGTTAGCCATCCAATAAAAAATATTTCCATAGGAAACGCTATTTACCGTAGTGGAAATACAGACAATACCACTGAAATCAGGCGTAGCCTTGTACAGGCATACTCTTCCTGTAAGAGAGTTTACCCAATTGTGGCCGCGAAACATGAGGGGCATCCCCAAGTTGACTGCATGCAGTCTATCCCCAGCCATGGCTACCGCGGCAGCATCACCTTCAGCGTCGGCATCAATATTGTCAATCGGACCCAAAATGCCTAGTAGCGGCATATGATAAGTTGGGTTCTCATCTAACGATACGACGATACAGACTTTTACTTCGTCCCTCAGCCCGAGCAGCCACATACTCGCATCGCGTTCCAGCTTTCCCATTGTCTCCGAAACTCCCACCTCAAGTACGATAGGGGTTACAGGCTGACCAGTCGACAGATAATAATAGCGCATGTCGCCATCAGGAGTCTTCGACGATTGTTTCCAAAGTCCCTTAAAATCATTGCGTGTAAATCCATTCGAAAAGTTGACCTGCGACTGCATTCTGAGGGGAATACTTCTTTCAATTTCGTCCAAGATAAAGCGGGCAAGCGTCTGATGAGTGCTACCTTGAGGATAATTGTCGATGAAAACTTCTTGATCCATTGCGTAATATTGAATCCGAGGCCAGCTATTGATTCTAACAGTTAGCAACCCAAAGTCATCGGGAGACTCCACATATACAAATACTTCTTGTCATCAATTCGCGAGATGAGTTCGTCGAACTGAGTAGGAGTCATTTTGCCAATAAACCGCCTTCCGGTGGCTTCTCTGATGAATTTCACAGCCTCGTCTACAACTGTCGATTGCATCGTCCCTCGTCTTCTCTTCCGTAAGCGATCATGATAGGAGAGGACCGAGCCATCGGCGATGCCCGCTCCCTTTAACGGCGGGATCGTCGCGGCTTGTGGCTCATCCTTATCAGCACGTGCTTTCGAGAGAATGACGCAAGCGGTCGATCGCGTCTTCTTTGAGCCGTCGTTGACATGGTGAATTCATGGAGGAGTTGCAAAAGGAATGAAATCGATGCCTCACAATTGGTAATAAATAGAATACGCAATATTGGTGTAAAGTTCTTATGTGGCCGTTTTCAAGCTAATAACAATGAAAAGTGTTGTATTTAGTCGGTCAGAATTAGTTAGGGTGCGGGTGCATTGTCGAGCCGCACTCCACCGAACTGGCCACGGGCCCCTGTGGTAAATGATCCAGCATCGTAGCTCCCTGTGGTAAATGATCCAGCATCGTAGCTAGAAGTATAGTGGCTGAGGAAGCTAAGTTCACCCAGATGGGAAAAATAGAGAGCCGCAATATCAGAAAGCAGTAGCCGGAGCCAGGGAGAATGAATAATGAATGATTAATGATTTGGTCAGTAGAAGTAGTGACTTGATTTATGTGAAGAGCTTGAGGCCGGATCGGCCAAGTCAAGCTATCTAGAAATATCAACACCGGATAGTGGTTTTATGGGAATATCGGAACAAGCATTAAGTTTCTAAATAGTTAATTTGTCTTTCACAACAGAGAGCATAGAGAGCAAGATATTCGCATAGACTCCATTAACGAGGAATTATGCTCGGGTCTTAAAATGCCTAAAATGCCTAAGCCAGCATACTTCTTAAAGCCTTCTCAAAGCCTTGATATCGCGAAGTACGTGAACAGGATATAAGACGGCTTCATTTTTGCAGCCGCGTCTACACGCCAAATAATCCTCGAACATGACACTGAAAACCTTCGCAGCTTAGTCAATAAAAGAAGAGATATCAAGATAGGGCTGCTCCGAATATTCGCATTTGCGAATATTATTCGGCGAATAATTATTCGCACCATTTTGCGTTGCGAATAACGAATAACGAATATTATTCGCGGGTTATCCGCGCAGCGAATAAAATTGCGAATATTATTCGTTATTCGTTACTCGCATATTTATTCGACACCCCTGAATCCCTGAAACTCACAAGCAGTGCTCATAATTTATTACGGTTCCAACACACAGAAGAAGCAAAGCATTAAGCCACAAAACGACAAGAAATAGAAAGGCAGAGGCATAAACCGCAAAACAGAAGACGCAAACCACAAAACGAAAGACGATGCAGTGGTTCAGGCCCGCTCCTGACACCTATATACACTTTGCAGCAGCATCAACATCCGCATCATCTCTCCCTGCTGTGAGTGTCTTCTCACACCCAGCAGGGCTCTCCCTGCATTAAAGAGCTTCTCTACTGAAACTTCAGAGGCAGGGATTGCCAAGAAATCTCGAGCAGCAGCTGCCATCAACCAATTCGGATCATCCATGGCCTCTGTGTCGACGCCTATTCGAGGACTATCGAAATAGCGGTCGACGTCCGACTTGGCTTCTACAGCTGGAAGGCGTACGGGGCCGTCTTGGCTCTTGAAACTGTAAATTATATTTATTAGCGGGCATACCCCTGAGCACGTGATTATATGCGAATATTATTCGCACTGCTCAGGATTTGTGAACAAATAGTCGAATATTATTCGCAGCGGTTGGGACTTGCGAATAACGAATACGAATATCGCCGATTACTGCGAATATTCGTATTCGGAGCAGCCCTATATCAAGAAATGAAAACGCGCTGTTTTTGAAGGGCAAATTCAGGTTGACCGTTGAAGAATTACGTTGGCTGGTGGAAGGAAAAAGGGGGGCAAAAAACCCAATTCCTGGCCGAAGGAATTACCTGAAATTAACGTAGAGGATGAAGATTCACTGGAAGAAGACGATGAAAGTGAAATACAAGAGTGTATCGCAGTTGCTGTTGAGTAATTAGACTGTTTATATCGCAATGTCGTGAAATGTTTATGGTTACGCCATACATCTTGTTGCGCCACGACTGACGTTAGTATCTAAGTTCATTTTAACACTACTTTAGATAGAGAGGTGAATCTGCAAATAAGCTAGAATTTTCTTAGACAGAAGGTCAATTTTACAACGTAAATCAAGAACGTTACATATTATGCTGTTCCCTAGTGTAGCTAACTCGAAAAAAATTTCCTCACCATCCGTGAAAAGTCCACGATTACATTAAAGACACACCGAATACAGTATTAATAATATGTGCCACAACTCATAGAGACAGGAAATACGCCCCTGTCCTCAAGGGGACACTGGTTTCCGCCGACCCAATATTCTGAGCTAATTGGTGAAAGGACCCATTCTCTGATTGCATCACCATGTTTACAGTATACGGTCGCTTCGTCCACGGCGGTACTGCTTGACATCGAAGTGATCGTAAGGTTGCAATATGTAATGCCTGTGTAGAACTTCACCGGCACATCGTATAGAGTGCCGACAGCCAAGTCACTAGTAAACCCGCCTTCTTGACATAAGTCAATACTCGCGTTGTATTGGAAAAGAATCCAACTGTAATAGATGAGCGGCTCTTCTGGTGGGCCCCCAATGGGTACAACAATCGATTCTGCATCCAAAAGACACAGGTCTCTAGGTGAGGGGACGTATGCTGCTGCATTGTGCAACGCCGCCAACGCAAGCAATAGGAATGTTGTAAACATCATAATAAGACGGTGTTGGAAATGTTAACAAACCAAGTGGTCGCTAATGGTGCTTTTATAGAACTAAGGCTCGGTTATATTATTTTTTTCTAGACGTAGTTAGTTAGTTTGCTGGCTGTCGAAGCGACTGTACCTTTCTCTTATTACTGGTGGGTGACGACACGGATGACTCTCAAGATGCGAGCAGACGAGACGCCGTGCGGGGAGCTGACTTGCTGACGGTGACGTCGGGCAATTTAGCGTCGGCCCTGAGACAGGATGACCTGAAGGTGGAGTCGGTAGGTGCCGGTTCGCTTAACACTAAATAGACGAAGCCGGTGACTGTCTTGCAACTCCACCCTGCTGACTCCAAGTCTCAACCGCATTGTGTCTCTCTCTCTTCCTGTTTTGCTTTGTACATACTTCAGCTTGGCCTACGTATACGAGGTATAAGGTTCAGAGGGCTTGTCAAGTACCACGCGTTGTGGGAAGAACAACAGAAGTTTGCCTTGTCCACAATGCAGCGGCAGTTCGTGGGCACATGACTAGATTTGACACATCGCGGCTCACTGCCTGCGCCGGAAGGCCCTCAGGACCTGACTCCTGACACCCTACTAAATTACCAATCTTGCCTTTCGCCCTACTGAAAGCACGTCAAGGCTTGCGTTACTAGTTTGGGGGATTGCATAATGAATACACACGAATGCAAAGTATTTCGAAATGCGATGTGGCCAAGAGGGCCCGAAGGTGCACGAATCTCACCTGGCTGCTATCCGAGCATAATAGGGGAAGCCGAGCAAGCATGTGATGCACGTTATATTGCGCGCGGCTGCCAATATGGGACGTTGCTTTCTTATGGCACCGCTTTTGTGACGGTGTTTGGAGAAATTGAGTGAGAGGTTGTAGATTACTTAACTTAAAAAGCAAGAGATAGGAGTAGAATTGATCAGTGTATTAGAATCAATAAGGTAAGTCGTGGGTACTAGAAACATTCCATGGCATTGCGATATTGTCAGGGATGGTTTCAAGAATGGCCTTGTGTAGAGTAATGAAAAAGGGTGAAAGGCAATTCATGTCCAGAATGTTCAAAGCTCACATCGATGACACAGGTGAAACATTGTACGCCTATAAAAGCGGAATTTAACAATTTCTTCCTTAGCAGGTCAGATCAGGGGATTGGAGTACTTCACCGATCCAATGAAGCATTACAAGAGCATGTTATGGTGTTGAAAAGACCCGTTCGGTGGTATGTTGGCGAAATGGCATCTCGGAGGAGCAACATTCTGCACGTCGTACAATACTCGAAGATGAGACGGCAACCGTTCGCAATTTAGTAAATAAAAGAAGAGATATCGAGAAAGTTAAAAGGGCAGTTTTGAAGGGCAAATTTAGGATAAGTTTTGAGGAATTACGTGCTGGAGTGATTGCTGCAGAAAAGATAGTGTCGTCAATTCCAAGGCTGTTGAAATTAAGCAATGCTAGCAAAATATTGGCAGTGCTACGGGTGGGGCCGCAGTTCTGAGGTGGCAGTTGGTCAGGGCGAATGGAAAGTTGGCGAAAGGAGAGGTTGTGGACGGGTTGGATGGGAGTGTGGGTTTCAGATTTTTGTATTTGCGCTGGTTGCATCATCACAACTTGCTTCCCCACACTAATTTCCCAAAATCATATTTAGTGATGTGCTCAGGCGCCGTAGTAGTATTGCGCTCAACGTAATTTTTTTGTATTTTTGATAATTCTATATACCTTACAGAAAAGAATTGGAACGGCCAGATCCATATATACGAAGCGATTTGAATATTGGTCTTTTTATTTTATTTCTCAACCGCTACCTCAGAGGCTGGGATTGGCTCCTCTCCTTCGTACCCATCATTCAATAGCGAGTAATCAACAGCTGGCTGGCGACAGGGCTGTTCCGAATACGAATATTCGCAGACATGGACCATATTCGTATTCGTTATTCGCAAGTCCGGACTTGCGCGAATAATATTCGAAGATTTTATTCGCAAATTCTTAGTACCGCGAATAAAATTATTCGATTATTCGGCGAATATTCGCACTAAAATCACGTGCCAGGGTTTCTCACCTAAATTCCCGGTTTTCAGTGTTAAGTCTGGTTCAATACATGCATTTCTTTGTGTAGGGTTAGGGTTAGTCGCAGAAACTTTATTCAGTAATAGGCTACGAATATTCGGCGAATATATCCGCAAAATTTCGCAAAACCTAATATTCGGAACGGCCCTGGCTGGCGACGAGGACGTGTAAGAGGTTCCATGTCGAAGGCGTCAATGCAACAGCATACGCATTAATGAGTAGCTACACCCAATTCTTGATGATATTTCAGATGACAAAGGCTTCCTGCTATTACCCTACCTTCCGAATGAGGACTACGATCATTATACGATTACTATACGATCACTTTACGATTAGAGCTTCATTTTTGCGATTAACTTTACGGTAATCTCAAAAGTTGTCGCTACCGTAATCGTACCCATCCATACTGTCTGTGCCAGCCGCTGCCTGTCGTCGGTCTCCGCTGAGCTCGGGGCCGGATTGATTGCCGCGGTCGAGGATGGTCTGCGGTGTTGGATGTTCTTTGTCGCTGATCGCTGAACTGATCATTGACTTGGGGGAATTTAGTAATTCAGTGCACATTTTTAATTTCCTGCTCCAGCTTGTGGAGTGCCCAATGTATGCATGCACTGGCCAATCGCAGCCTTGAAGGCAGTGTGCAGAATCGTCAAGAGCGTGTAGATTCATGATGGCGAAGTGCACTCTACAGTATGCGAGTGCCGCAAGTCATCATCGCCATGTCGATACAGGCCCTAACCCACAATGCTCAGCTGTAAACCCTAACCCTAACCCATCCCCGATCTGCTCAGGTGGCACTGCACTCGCCGCCACACACAGGCTTGCCACTCTAGTTCTACATCATCGCTGTGGCCTCTCACCGCAACCGCAAACTCATTCACAGCAAACGAAGCATACTCTTGTCTTACGTTGATTCATCCAACTGTAGTGGCCTCTATACTCTAACCCAACGAGAAGGTTGAGAAAAGAATGTCTTACAACAATATCGGTCTTTCCACTCCGCGCGGCAGTGGCACGAACGGCTTCATCACCCGCAACGTGTCGCACATTCGGCCCCGCGACCAGCAGCCGTTCAAAAAATCCGAGAATTACTACGGTAATGGTGAAGTGGAGAAAGCGAGGGAGCACAAACCGGCAAAAGAAATTCTGGATCATGAGCAGAAGCGGAAGATTGAGGTGAAGTGTATGGAGTTGAGGGACAAGCTGGAGGATGAAGCGTGAGTTTTTTTTCCCAACTGTTTTGCATTTTTGGGCAGGTGATGCTAACTTGTGATGGTAGGGTTGAGGAGGACGAGATTGAGAAGCGGGTGGAGTACTTGCGAGAGAGCTTGCTGAAGCGGCCGGCTCACGCACCAGCGGAGCGGGTGAGGCGGTTTTGATGGGCAGTGTTTGTCACGCATGATGAGCGATGGGGTGCTACTTGCATTCATTAGTACCCACATTTTGCGGGCGGAGGGGGAAAAGTATTGATCAGTTCAGATGATTTGGACTTATTGCCACCGTGTCGTGATGAGCTGGAAATAAGTTATATTTTGTGTATACTAAAGGAAATCGTTGGTCATCTAGTTGTACGTTATTAAGATCTCATAGCCATTTGGGCTGAAGAGACACATGAGCAAATGGAACGGTGACGCAGGGGTGCACATTCCAATTATGGACGAGAGCGAGAGCACCGTGGACTTCAAATCGTCATCTATGTAGCACTAATATGTACATGTATATATACAAAAGGACATGGACAGAGCACGCAATACATCGCTATGCGTAAATAAGGAAACCTGTCTTTCAACCTGTCTTCAACCTGTCTTCAACCTTTCTTGCAAACTATGCAACATGATAGACCCTGCGTGAGCTTTAAAATAACCAACACAAAGCAAGAACAGAAACCAAATACTCCGTAATCCATCAACCAAAAAACAAAAACAAAAAATCCACATTCACTTGCTCCCATGCTCCTCCTCCTCCTGCGCCGTCCGCGCAAGAACACTGCTCTTCCTTGCCTCCATCGCCCGCCTCATCATCACCAGCCTGGCATACAGAGCGTTCCACTCCTCGTCCGTCTGCGGCACCCGGGCCTGCTGCTCCTGCATCTGGGCGCGTCGCATGTGCTGCCGCTCAATGTCCTCCTCGAGACCGACGCCAAAGTAGTACATGAACGCGATAGGGAAGGCGAGGTAGAATCCGAACTAGAGCATAGTCAGCGATTAGTCCTAGGCGCCAGGAAGGGGAACGGTGTGTAATACCCTCACGAGTTCCAGGTTTCCGCCGGAGAATGCGCGCTTGAATGTCGATCGTATCGCTGACATTGCGTATACTAATAATTATTGTCCTTGTGAGAATCCTCTGGTTCAGGCTCGGTGCTGCAAAGAGTAAAATGTGTAAGCACTGTTTTTTTCGACGTTGATATTCTGTCGGAAGTAGAGTTGGGAGGTGACGCATTGGTGGGATGGGACGAAAATTTGTGGACTGCATTTTAAACATTCGGTCGACGACACCAGCACATCTAATAAATTTGATTCGCTACCGCAGCGGACTCTTATCTGCTCGAGATTACTACTGATCCGGAGACCGGATAGAGTCGTTAATGAGTTTACATACATAGTTGCCCGCGGCGCATATCAAGAGAGCCGGAAACAGGTGAGACTCTCCTGGACTAAAGGAGGCGACTTAATATCGCTCGTCAAGCAGATGTTAATACCAATCTAACCCAGCAGCAAACTTATACATTCCATGCATCACCAACCTCTCCCACGCTCCTAGAGACTTTGAGATTCAGTGAAGGCATGCCGCTAAAGAGACCCGGCGATCAGGCCGACCTCTCCTCCACCAGTCCACCAGGCATTCGCCGCAAACTTGACGACAATGACAAAATCGTGACCACACCGCGCTCATCTGGGCCCCCATGGACAGCGTCAGAGAATGGCAATAATGACAATAGCCACTCCTCCCGCAGCAGCTCCAGGACCAGGACCAGGACCGAAATCCCCCCGCAGAATGGAGGCAAGAAGCCGCAGCCCTCCTCATCGTCGTCGTCGTCGTCAACAGCAGACAAAGCAGCAGCGGCGTCGTTGTCCTATTTGCAGCATGCCCTGCCGGTGAAGCATGAGTTTTATGGGTGCACATTCGTGAGGCAGGAATATGACGAGCTGGGCAAGTTGGGTGAAGGGACGTTTGGGTATGTGTTTTGATCAAGTCTGCATGGACGTCATGTGGTGTTTTAACCTTGGATTATTACAGCGAGGTTTATAAAGCACGGCATAGGAAAACCGGGAAGCTTGTAGCCTTGAAGAAGATATTGATGCATAATGAAAAGGAAGGGGTAAAGCTTTCATTTAGAATATCTTTCTTCGAATGCAAACCGTGCTAACTTGTCTGAGCAGTTTCCGATCACGGCATTGCGTGAGATAAGGACTCTGAAGCAACTCTCTCACGAGAATGTGATTCCTCTGCTGGAGATGACTGTAGAGCGAGCCATTTGTAAGTAACTTTCAAGCGGTATACTATATCCTGAGCATACTGGTCTGATAGCGGCAGGGGACAAAAACACAAAAAGGCGAGGACTGATTTACATGGTGACACCATACATGGATCACGACTTGGCGGGATTGCTGGAGAACCCAAATGTAACATTCAGCGTCGCGCAGATTAAGTGTTATATGCTTCAACTGCTGAAAGGAACCAAGTATTTGCATGACGTACGCGCTCTCGCGCCTTGTGTGGTTTGTTCTACGAAACTGACGCCTGTCGCATAGAACCGGATATTACATCGAGATATGAAAGGTAGGTTTATTATACTCCCTCTGCTCTCTCCGCGTCGCTCCTGACGTCTCCACTAGCGGCGAATCTACTAATCGACAACCACGGAGTTCTAAAAATCGCGGATTTCGGACTCGCCCGAAAGTTCGAAGAAGACCCGCCGGTTGCCGGCAGCAGAGGCGCCGGACCCGCACGCAGAGAGTATACGAATTGCGTTGTCACAAGATGGTATCGACCGCCAGAGCTACTGCTTGGCACAAGGAAGTATACGTCCGCGATTGACATGTGGGGAATTGGATGCATTTTCGGGGAATTGTATAGACATAAGCCTATTCTGGCTGGCAATTCTGATATTGATCAAGTCCAGAAAGTGTTCCAGCTATGCGGTGCTCCGACGCAGGCGACCATGCCTGGATGGGACCAGTTACCGGATGCAAATTTCAAGTTTCCCAACTACCCTAGAACATTGGAGTCCTCATATGACGAGTAAGTGACGCTGCTCGAGCGCATCTTCATATCAGGTTTTGACTGTTTACCTAGTCTCGGTCCGCAAGGCGTTTCTCTTCTTTCGGACCTTCTTACTCTCGATCCTCTTACCCGCATAACTGCAGTCACAGCGCTTTCACATCCGTATTTCTCGACAAAGCCATTACCCGCCATACCCCAGGAACTACCGTCTTACGATTCGTCCCACGAATACGATCGTCGCGCGTTCCGCAGTCAAAGAGAGCGGTACGCTCCACCTCAACCTCCGCCATCAGCACCGGCACCACCTCCTCCTCCACATGCGCATTCTCAACCTAGACGGAATAATGATTGGCGGCCAAGCGGGCATTCTGGTTACTCGGGGTATGGCGGCAGAGACGGACGGAGATGAAGTAAAATGCGTGCTATGATTGGAGGATTGAGAAACGTTATGGAATCCTCCTCCTTCTCTCCAGTAAGATGTTCTACGACTATATCTATGGCGTGGCCGTCTTCTGCACGTTGGCCCTCCACTTTATTCTCAGCCTCATGTCACCCTGAATCCCGGGTTCGGTTCCGTGTCTTCTCCGCCTGTCACCGCCAATGCCTCCGACCCACACAACTACGACCCTCACCTCAAGCCGGGTGGATCGGGGCCCGGTTCTGTCGGCCACTTCTCGTCGACGCTCACATTTCCCCGCTCCGCCAGTGTGCTGGGATACTGTCTCCTGCCGCTCGTGCTGGTCTGTATCATAATCCCCATGGATATGATATTCGGATATCTGCTCACCACGGCGGCGGTGGGATTGTGCACGTTTAGCAGCTTGGACATGTTCTGCGCCGTGGCGAGGATGAAGGGCATGAGGGGCTTGGTCGCGTCCTCGCTGGCGCTTTCTACGTCATATTTGGTATCGTGGGGATTTTCTCGTCAAGGATCAGCGGGACGTTAGCCGCGAAGACGTCATCTGGCTAAGTTGGAGGGGTTTCACCTAGTGAATTTGTCTTGTATCTAGTGGTAACGAGTGTGGGTCGGATGGACGGAGAATAAATGCTGGTAAGCGATGAAACCTCCACGTCCACTTTCAGAGCCATTTGAAAAGACCGGAAGTTAGAAATGATTTTAGACTACCCTGGTAGTCACGGAGGCTTCATTTAGAGAAAGACTTGATTTAAATTCTGGGATCCAAGCCAAATATTTTGTTTTTATTACCTATAATCTTCCACAGCTAGGACCAATCGTCCCGTGGGCCATATATCTCAGATGCGTTCAACTTTGTGCAACACACGGCCTTCAGACGCTGAATATGGTTTATTGCCGAGGGATTCAAATTAAACCCTTTGTCTTCTTAGGTGCGAGGATAAACTCTTCTGTAGTTTGGTCCGAGTTTGCCACGAACACAGCGTCTCTGGGTGTTCGCTGGGGATCGTTTCGGCGACCCTACCTCGCTCGACGAGGGTCTTAACATGAGGATTGTTTCCTTGGGACTTGAGTTTTCGTTGGAAGGGTGATGATCGATCACTGCTTTCGACTGAGCTCCGTGGTTTGGAATCGAGGTGTTGTCCTGATCTGGAGAAGTGACGCACTCTGGAGCCTTCTCTCGTGTATCCGAACTGGTAGTGGGTGCCACCCATCTGAGTTCGCTTTCTTGGTATTTTCGTAGTAGCTCAGATCTAACGCGACTCGGGGTCCTTGGGATGGAGGGGACAAAGCGTCAATCCAGATTAGTCCGGCGATACCCATCTACTATGAGGTGCATGACATGTTGCATTATGCTGCTTTCAGGAAGGGAGAGTTCTAGACTCTTTATAAAGATATTGCCTCAGCTGCATCTGCAGGTCTGAAGAAATACCAGAATTATTATATGATCTTATGGATTGGCAGGATGCATACTATATTGCTCTTTTAAAACTACTTAAACGTTCTTCCCCGCCATTGCGCATCAAAATTGCTGCCAATCCTGGCCCCTCTGTCGTGCTACTGTAACTTTCATAGAATTCTCCCCGACCATTGACTACAAATCAGAGTTGCCGTCGTCGCAGCTCTTAAAACTGGATTGATCACGGCAAATGAATAGGGTTCTTGATAATGTACTCCTCAAACGTGGTCAGCTTTCCGCGAGCATTCTGAGCGGTCCATTCGACAAGGTCCTTTGTCTGGAATCGTAGCGGTACAGACTCCTGGTGTATTCTCTTCCTGTGTTGGAGGAAGAGTCTTTGTTGGAAGTCTTGGGATTCGCCACGATTTAAACTATCTCACAACTGTTGGACCGAGATACGTAGATATAGTTGGCGAATATATACTCTGATCCAGTTGTGTAAAATTGTAGAACACATCTTAAATCTGCAACCGCTATCCCAACAAAGTCGCTTAAAAAATCGTGCCAGCGGAATACATTCCGTTTTCTTGCCTTTAGTTTTCCTTAGTAGTGCAAGATTTCATTTGCTAGGGTATCGAGGCACGCTGGAAAAAGGCGCCGAACGTGGCTTTTGCAATCATATCGGCGCCGCACGCCCTCGAAGTTCTCAGCGAACTTTCACCCTCTCCCCACTCCTCGAGGAACCGCTCAAAGCGAGGTCACTTTTTATATATATATTTGAATTACCCCCATGTCCGAGTCATCCGAGTCCGATATCGACACGACGCTCACGGAGCGCGCGACAGTCGTGTGCGAGTTCATCCGTGATCGTGTCCCCTTGGAGCTGCACCACCCAACGGTCGCCGTCATCTGTGGGTCGGGACTTCATCACTTAGCCGAGGCGCTACAGGAGTCTCCCCGCGCTGAGATTGATTTTTCGGATTTGCCGTATTTTCCCCTGACGACAGGTACATATTAATGCCTGTTTTGACCTTGAATCGTTTGGTGAGGGGTGTGGCTAATTGGTACCTGTGTAATATATAGTCGACGGACACATTGGAAAGTTGGTCTTCGGATTCTTCGGTGGTGTCCCGTCAGTATGCATGGTTGGAAGAATACAGTGAGTTGCATTGCCTAATATCGGTTCCTTTTCGTGTCTGTTCTGTTTATTCTCTAACAACTGTGCCTAGTTTCTACGAAGGGAACCCATTCGACATATCTGTGTTCCCAGTTAGAGTATTCAGTGTTATGGGAATCGAAACATTAGTTGGTATGCATAGCCTGCCGTCTCTATAATGATCTCGCTGACGCAATATAGTCACGAACGCCGCGGGCGGTCTTAACTCCGGCTACAGTGTCGGCGATCTCATGGTCATAAACGATGTACGGTTTTAATGATACTCTACACTCGACAGCGTCTAACTAAACTCTAGCATATCAACCTTCCTGGCCTGGCCGGATGGCACCCTCTCAAAGGCGCCAATGACCCATTGTTCGGACCGCGTTTTTTGGCGTTGAGCGACGCTTACGACCTTGAGCTGCGGCAAAAAGTTTTCGAGTCAGCAAAGTCTCTAAACCTCACCCGCGCCATACACGAGGGCGTATATGTCTTTGTCAGTGGTCCGACATACGAGACGAGAGCAGAGTCACGAATGCTCAAGCTCATGGGAGCCGATGCCGTCGGCATGAGCACAGTTCCCGAAATAATTATCGCCAGACATTCGGGTATGAGGGTTCTCGCGATCAGTCTTATCACAAACGCTGTTGTCACGAAGCCCACGCCTAAGGCGAGCGAGGGGCCAGCTGATTTGGCTGAAGGCAAGGCGAATCACGAAGAGGTTGTGGAGGCTGCGAGGCAGGCGGGTCACGATATGAGAGCGTTGGTATTGGATACAATATGTAGAATATAGAGCTGTGTGTACTATGCATTTGTTTTCTAGATGATGAGTCATGTATGCATAAAGGATTTTTGTGTGCAACGATTTGCTCCAATAGACGCCACGTCGGCCAAGATTTACCGTATGGCTTCAACGATGCAAGTCTATCTACTATACAAAGTGTTCTATTACTGGGACAATCTAAATTTTGCCATTAGACATAAGTGGTCACTTGGATACTGTCCTTCGCGTGGTTGTCCACTGGGCTCGTCACCCATCTCCTCGGGCTTCGGCATTCTGAGTAACTCAAGTACGCCCACCCCAGGTACTATAATGCCACTATCAGAACCCTCGTTCCAATTCTGACGACGATCCGGATAGTCCACGACGAAGATATAATCAAGAAGACCTCGCCATGCAAAAGCCCAGTTAGAGAAGAAAGGTTCGCCGCTGTCGTTTTCCACGTCCGCGTTGTCGGGATGAACGTATCTATAAAACGCACTGTAAAGGCTCTTCAGCAGGACCTTGTTATTATCGTGAAGAGCCATCAAATCTTCAATAGCGGCCTTTCTCGGTCCTGATTTACTTTCGGCCATAGACGGCGCTTCAACGATTTCTGATTTCTCCATATTCTGCTCAGCATTATTAGTTTTCTCGACTGGTTCCGCAGTACCGGCGCAAACCGACTCGGCGTCGTCGTCAACCACATCGGTATCGTCCGGCTCTCCTTCGTCCTCTTCTTCTTCGTCGTCCTCGTCCTCGTCCTCATCCTCCTCCTTCTTCTTCTTCTTCTTATACTCATAGTCGATACTGCTCTGTAGGACCTGCAGCGACCGTTCACTTGCCCTTTTCTCTTTCGGCCTCGTCAACGATAGGTAGGGAGAATCGAAGGGCTGGCTGTTGAAGTCTCCGGCCAGAAAGACCGCCCATTTCCCATCCAGTTTTGAAGAAAAATTAACTGCGTTTCGCACTAAGATTGCGCCTTGCCTGGTACGCTCGAATGTGCCCTGCAAACTGTTAGCACAATATCATACCTAGAAATATAACAATCCACTTACGTGAGGATGCCAAAATAGATGCGTCGTACCAACGACAATACCACCCGAATACCGCGCATCCACGAACTTGAGCGCGACAAGAAGAGCTATGTTCCTCGTTCGATACTGGGGAGTCGTTGGCGTACCCCTACTCGCAACTGACGGGTCATACCCGGTGTCGTTATCGTAATCGACCGTCTGCGACTTGACGAGCGAACAGAGAGATGATTTCCAACATATTAGGAGTCCGTGATTCTTTCGCTCACCTCGGTGGTACAGTGAGTCGTACCCGAGCTTTCTGAGTTCCGGGTAGTAAAATGTCTGTAGATGAGCGAGATCAACTTCCTGATGCCACAGTTAGTGCTAGATTGCCGTACGTAGACATGTTCAACGAAGACGCTTACTTGTAGGCACATCAAATCGGCGTCGTAGAATTTGAGCTCTGAGAGAAGAACCTTTGATCTCCATTTCCACTTTAGAGCGTCGCCTAAAATAAGTCAGAAATCAACTTGATATCATGACTCATATCTTATTCTGGTCCGGACCATTCGTAGGAAACAGTTTTCTTCGAATCAGGGCTTGGCCGAGCACCTAAGACCTATTAAAACAAAAGCATCTTCACAGTCACACAAACGAGCTCGACTCACATTATATGTCATAATCTTCAAATCCACAAAGACACCATCGTCCTGCACTGCCTTACCGACACTCAGCATGGGTCTCTTAATGAAGTTGATATTAAACCCCTGCTCCTGCGGTACAATACCGAGCTCGGCATTCCTTGCCGCTTTCTGCAATTTCGCGGCTTCTCGCTTTGCTCTCTGCGCGGCTATGTATTCTGGAGTAACGTAATCTGGTTTTCCGCCTCCTACCCTTTTGGCGGATTCTTTCTTTGCCATTTTGACCCGTGAAATTAGCTCTTTGCTGTAGTAAATGACTCTGCTTTACTGCTCAGGGACTGTCGAGAACATAATATGAATCTTGGGAACAAAAATACGAACTATTGCGGTTCAATTGTCAGTAAATATTACAGAAGAATGAAATTATGATTTGAAAATGGAACTTGCCTTTACTGCTGCTAAGATCTGAGTTCTGCGAGCCGTCTGGGTATATATCGCTACAAATATTTCGAGAAATGCTCAGAGCTCCACCCAAGGCGGCGGGACATCTGTGCACCTCGGACACAAAACCTTCCTCGTCTGCGCACGTCACTGTAGTCTTTTAGATCACCCCGCAAATCTGGCCAATTTGCCCTCACCGCACCAAAACAATGCCTTCCACCGAGCGTCCTGCCGTCGGATTCGACCGCCCCACTATTGCCATAGGCCTCGAAGGCTCCGCCAACAAGCTCGGTGTCGGCATCATCCGGCACTTCCCACGTCCCTCGAAAGCCGCGCCCAAACCGCCCGCCGAAATCCTCGCAAACATACGACACACATTCATCACCCCGCCAGGCGAGGGGTTCCTCCCGCGCGACACGGCGAAGCACCACCGGTCGTGGGTCGTGAAGCTCGTACAGCAAGCGCTCAAGGCGAGCGGATTGACGCCGGATGATATCGATTGTGTGTGTTTCACGCAAGGGCCAGGAATGGGTGCGCCGTTGCAGAGTACTGCGATTGCGGCGAGGTCACTAAGTTTGATGTGGGATAAGCCGTTGGTGGGGGTGAATCACTGTGTTGGACGTAAGTTCGTCTTGGATGCTCTGTGGCTGAGAAATGCAGAGTAGATTGCTGAAGCAGGACATAGACATCGAGATGGGCCGAGAGATCACTGGAGCGACCAACCCGGTTGTGCTCTATGTGTCTGGAGGGAATACGCAAGTTATTGCTTACTCTCATCAGAGGTTTGTCGCGTGCTCTATGTTGCACGTCACCGATCGTTTATCTGACCTGACATCGTGAAGATACCGGATCTTCGGAGAAACATTAGATATTGCCGTCGGAAATTGCCTAGACAGATTCGCGCGAACTCTACAGATTCCAAATGATCCGAGTCCAGGGCAAAACATCGAGCTGTTGGCAAAGAAGTATGCTCCTCACAAGCTTTTTATGCACTCGCGAGTATGATCTAACGTTCTGCAATCAAGGGGAAAGCACTACGTCGAACTGCCATACACTGTCAAAGGGATGGACGTCTCCATGTCCGGAATCCTCGCCTACATTGACGGTGTTGCTAACGACATATTCGGCGGAATACCCAAGTACGCAGAAGACGGCGAAATAATCACCATGGAAGACTTATGTTTTTCACTGCAGGAGACCATTTTCGCGATGTTGGTCGAGATCACAGAACGGGCAATGGCCCATGTGGGCAGTCAACAGGTTTTGATTGTGGGCGGTGTGGGGTGTAACGAGCGGTTACAGGAGATGATGGGGATTATGGCACGGGACCGAGGTGGAGCTGTGTATGCTACGGATGAGAGGTAATTCAACCAGAATTGTCACTTCGTCAAAAGTAACAAGTTTCTAATGGAGTAGGTTCTGCATTGACAACGGAATTATGATTGCGCATGCCGGACTATTAGCTTACGAGACTGGATTCCGGACGAAGATTGAAGATTCCATTTGCACTCAGAGGTTCAGGTATGCTAAACGGGTGACTCTGATTAGTTTTCATGGTAGAGTATAGACTAACTATGTGCTTCTTAGGACGGACGAAGTTTTTCTAGCTTGGAGAGACGATTGAGTTGTGCTGGCGAATATGGGCTTAATTGTAATAGGGAAATGCTAAGCGTTCGGCTATTTAGTTCAAGAAATATCGACACGAAGTTGGCATGCATAGCAATGCCCACAACTCTATATTTCCTGTGAGAAAAACACTCGTATGACTCCCACTACTTCAAATTTTTTGGTCGCGACCTTCATATCGGAGGAATATGCGACGGGACGCGGCTTTTCGTTGCATGAGCAGCGGGTTAGGGCACGCTTTAAATATGCGCAGAACTCCCAACGTTGTTACCCTGTCGATGCACCTCGAAGCCGCACTCAAAAATTTCTCAGTAGCCATCGACTAATGCCAACCGTCGTATCAATCTGGACGTCGCTCCTCCTCCCCCTATCATACACGCCATGGCATACCGCAAAAACAAAAAACCTCGTGCCCTGCCTCGCGGCCAAAAGCCCATGGTCAAAGCTATGCCATCATCGGATCCGAAATCTGCGAACGCACTCTCCTCGCATGTGAAGCCAATCTCCAGCGCGAAATCAACGCCCGGGAAGAAGAAGCGCCAACCCAAGACCCACGGGCCCTTAGGCAACGTTCGGATAGACAAGAAGAAGAATGCAGCATCGAAGCCTAGGCAAAAGAAGAAAGAGGAGCCGTTAATTCTCAATACGTCTCTGAAGCCCGCCGGGGTTATTCACAGGCGGGGAAAGAAGGGAAAGGTGTTTGCGGACGATAATGACTCGCTGTCGAAGGTGCTAAGCGTCGTGACTGCGCGGATGGATGAGGTGCATGCTACGAAGTTGGAGCGGGCGAAACAGTTGGAGACTGTACGGGAGGCGAAGCGGAAGGAGATTGAGAAGAAAGAACAGGCGAAGCTGGATAAGGTTGATCAGAAAAAGAAGGAGATTAAACAGGCCAAGAGAAAGAACAAGGCTGGGAATAGGCAGATTACGGATAGTGATGATGATGTTCAACCATCTAGTGGGAAGCAGAAACGGAAAGTCAGATTTGCGGATTAAGAGGTTACTTTTGATATTGTGTTATCATCGGTTTAGATTATGTTTATCTTGGTAATTGCAAATGGAGTTCGGAACATAAAGGACAGCCATCAAGGTCTATCGCTTATCTTGAATGCGAAGGGCTATTGAAAATGGAAGCTTACTGCTTACTAGAGCGCATCTCTTTAAAAGATATCCTAAGTAGAATTTCCATCTGACGCATTCTATTCGTCACAACTGATCCTTACAGACCAATAAAGGCAAGATTATTTATCCATAATGCAAAGCAATATTCCAATAACGCAACGTAATATCTCGTAATCAACAAATTTCCCTTCTCACAACTTCGCTCTGCTCTCGAGTTCAGAGGAGAACACATCCGCCATCTCGTCGGCCGCTTCACGGAGGTAGTACGCCAAATGATCAGAATTCAGCTTCTTTGACACCACATTAAAGTTAAGTGAATTCCCGTTGATCATATAGGCGACGCCGAATCCCTCGTCAATCACCTGCGACCATCCATATCCATTGAAATATTCACTGCTAAGCTGGGAAGTACTGAGGTACCACGACGAAGAGTACTTGTACGTCGGGTCCTGGAATATAGCAGGAAGTGGCCTTTCCTTGTCCACAAGATTCTTCAAGCCAAACAGATGTCTGTCAACACCATGACCAGCAGTAGCATCTGAAATATAATGTATATGAGAAGCGATCGCCTTCCGCGCAGCAGCGATCTTCGTGGCGTTGTCGAGACTGGGGTCGCTGAATGCCTTGACGAACGCGACACTATCATCGGAGACGGAGCGGCAGGTTTCGGTCCTGCCGAGTTGGTATTGTCGCGTGGACGCTGATTCGTACGTGGGGCGAGAGACGCCAAACCGCTTGTAGTAGCCGAGCTGAATGATCATCTGCACGAACGCATCGGGGGAGGCGCGGAACTTCTTGATGAGGTTCTTGCCGTATCGTTGAAAGTTAAGGACGTCGAGCTCATGAATTCCGATAACAGCGGCGAAATCCTTCTGCGCAATCATAATATCGCTCTTGACAGTATCCGAGAAAGCAAACTTCAGCTCGGCAGGTTCTGGCAGTGAACGAGCAGACGACGCCGAGGCTCCGTGGTCGACCTTGTTGCGGAACAGGACATCGCAAACATAGTCATTTAGTCGACAAGTGGGGGTGCCATCCATCATGGAATGCTCACCCATGAATCCTGAAGCACCGTTGTCGCAAACAATGAACTGAAGCGGTTTGTCATAGAATCGATTCGAACCATCACCGTGCCAGTACTGATGCGCCCTCTCGACCAGGGTGACAGGCTTCGAGTCGTCCAGAGCAATGACGAAGGACGCAGCCTGAATCTTCTCGAGTGCTTGGCCATTACGTTCTGGGTCGACAGCAAGTAGATGTTCGCGGAACTCAGTCCACTTGTCTCTGTTCTCCGACGTGAGCGCGCCAATTGCTGGCGTTGGCGGCTGGATATCAGCGGCGTCGATGATCATCTGGAGCTGTTTCTCGATTTCAGCAGTAGAGAGCTGGACACCGTCGACCTCATGCGGAAGAAGGTAGAACCTGTTCTTGCGGATAACGAGTATATATTTATTGGAGTTGTCTTCGAAGGCGTACTTGACAGGATAATCTCTTCCAGGTGCTGGAACTCTGGATGCGTTGAACATCCACTTGTATGAGTCCATGCATAGCGGCATCCTCTTCATGTACTCGGGCTCGAGCTCGTTCATGTCGACCAGCTTCTTGAATGAGAGGACGGCAGTTGCAATTGCCGCACCTCGAGACGCTGGAGTTCGGCGTTTAGGGTCGTCTATGTGAGAGTAGAAGTAGGACACGTACGGCACAACTGGGTCCCGGTAGGTCAGGTAGGCAGCGTCGTTCCACCATTCATACATCCAATTCTTCATTCCCGGATCATTCGCCTTGGCTTCTAATTTGCGCTGCAGAGCAGGACCCTCATTGGTGACAAAGTCCTTGACGATTATCTGGGTCTTCTTGAACTGTTCTGGCGAGACCAACGGGTGCACTGACTTCAGATAACGGGCAGCGGTTTCTTCCAGTGTCGGGACGGGGAGGCGTGGTAGCGAGTTCTGAAATCTAAGCATGGGCCCCTTCGAGAGGTCTTCGACGTAGACATGCTTCTTTGGCTGAGCAGCATTAGCAGTGGCTGCAGCGGTCGCGTTCATTCGTACAATTAGACCGGGCATTTTCTTGGTGATCTAGAGTCGAGATTCACTATATTAGAAAGTTTGCCATAAATACTGTTACTAGAATCCTCTGATCGTGAAGAGGCCAAGACGCAAATGTGGAGCCGAGGAAAGACAACCAGGCAACCCCGTGAACGACGGGCGTGTTGCTTGGACGCCAAACTGGACACGCCGCAACGTCCTCAACCGTAACTTCTTTTACGCAAGTAGCGACCAGGAACCTCGCAATGGACACTACCGAATGTGGAGATAAAGTTACGCACCTTTGATCTACAGACATGGACACCTGTGAGAGGAAACGCGCGGATCATCAGCGTGTTGCTAGCGTAAGAGTCGGAGGGAAGGATTGGCGAATCGAAGCAGCGGAGGCAGGAGGAACCAAGCGGCAGCAACGAGACAAAGAATGAGATCTAACGATGTAAGACGACGACAGGAGGAGAGCTGATTTATTTATTTTCCATTGCATTCTGGTTTGCGGAAGTATAACTGCACGTGATGGAGCATGGAGCAAGTAAAAGTACACGGCGCAACGGGGGCGGGGCAGCGGGGGCTCGGCGATGGCGATGGGCAAGGGCGTGCGTCACAGGTGCGGCGATTAACATGAGCCATGCGGGGTGAGGGGTGCGGACACCAAAACACAACTGACTCGAGTCGACGACGCTCTATTGACTGGTTCACGCATCTCATTGCCATGTTTGAGGTCTGACGGATCATGGATGGTGCTGCCTCTTTGCCGAGACTTCGCGACGAAGAACCGACACCGAGGCCGACTTGTGCTCGTGACTTGAAGCGAGTTGTCCGTGTGAGCCGATTGTACCTCCACGCGGGGAAAAGGAAGGCTAAACCGACGTGTTGCCGAGGTTTGGCTGTCCATGTTTTGCACTTGAAAGGGTGGCCACTTTACTATTCAAATATACCATTCAAAAAAGGAATTACTACTGCAACAGCAAAATAAATTGCGATATTTTCCGGCGGGCTATAAAAGAAATTAAATTTTCTTCATGTGTCCAATCCAAAAAAATATGCAGAAAAAAATTTATGTTGAGAGCGGTGAGGTTCGAACTCACGCCTCTTTCGAGACCAGCAATTCAAATTCCTAGAAGAAACCTGAAGCGGGCGCCTTGGACCACTCGGCCACACTCCCATTAACGACTAAAAGATTTGATCAACTTGCACATCACAATAGTTGGATGTTACCCGCCAAAAATCACGTGCAAGTTAATTATACCCCATATCTATTTTTAGGGTAGTTAATGTCGGAAAGTCTGGGAGCTTGGCCGAGTGGTCTATGGCGTCAGATTTAGGTCTGAAGTGTTTACTGAACGCCGAAATCTCTGATATCTTCGGATGCGCGAGTTCGAATCTCGTGGCTCTCAACATCTTTTTTTTTTTTTCAATGACTAAAATAATTTTTTTTTTAACTTGGCTCAATGTCTAATCGTTATCCTTCAATTGTCATAACGAGCTACTCTAAATTTACAAATTTAAGATCTGCTATGACAGACCCAGAACCAAAACACAAACAAGCTCCACGACCCCAATCTTTCTTAAAATCCGAAATTCATCTTCAACTGGATGCTAGGCGTCGCAAGCTTTTCGTCATGATCGAGACCATTGCTCAAATGGTTCGACTGTGCTTTGAGTAACCGCTCTAACTGCACCTTCTGCGAAACAGACATATTTCCCACCACAGACTTGAAGGAGACGCTGTCTACGCCTGCCAGCTCGACTAACTGCTTCTTTTGCGCGTCAAAGGATGCAGACTCGCTATCCTTGATAGAGTATAGTATAGTGGGTATGCAAATCGACATGGCCGCCGCCACTATAAATCGTTAATAAATTATAACCCCTTTTCATTGAGAAGTTTGCTACTCACCTCGTTCGCCATCTAAACTCTTAATAAATGATACCAACAATTCGCACACCAATTCCGACAAGTTATCGCCCATATCAGTCAATAACTCCTCCTTCGTCGCCAATGCAACTAACTGAGGTAAGAGCATTCTCCCAAGCATCTGCATAAACGAGCTACGACTCGAAGTAATAAGTAGCGAACGAGCACACTGCGACGCGACCGGAACCACGTCCGGATTATTGAACGCCTCGACAATTACTGTGCAACAGTCTTCAATTAGCGAGTCGTTCGGTGATAGTACGCGCTCGCAGCTGGATATAACCACGACGATGCTCAAGAGACAATTCTTCCTCAGGGCGACCGCTTCCTGATGTCTCGCTCGGCTGATCACAATTGTTAGTGTTTACTATCCAGAATCACATAAAGACAATACAATATACCTTGTCTGCTCCATAATTGAGATCAGTAAAGCAAGGAAACTTCGAATCTCCTGCAATAACTGTCCGTAATTTTCGGAGTCTGACTCAGAGCATGACTTGACAACGTTTCTTAGCATTGCTTTCAGGTTGGGGAGTAGAGCGGGAACAATTTTGTCTTGGCATGATGGAGTATCAAGGAAGCCTATATTTCTTTTTAGTACTGCGTTTCCCAATCTTGAATATGTCTAACGGGTGTACGAACAGCAAAACATATGCAGGCATGACGCATAAAGATCAATGCGAACAGCAAGAGGGAAACTCTCTAGCATATCCTTCACCGCGTCCATAGCCTTCGTCGTGCAGGCTACACTGTCATCGGTAACAGGCTTGGGATCTAACGCACGGTCAAATTAGTCATCATCTGCTCAGTAGAGATTTGAATATATATCATACGTGAAGTTCCTGTATCAGATAAAGAAGGGTGTATTTGAACCAAAATTAAGATGACGCCGCGGAGCAACTCCAACATCTGATTCATGCCCTCATTCACAATTTCGCTGTTACCTCTGAATTAATGTCCGCTGTTAGTCAACGCGTCCTCAATTTCAACAATCGAGAAATAGACACTCACGTGTCGATCTCCATTCCTCGCTTCGCAGCGGGATGATTAACGCATAAGTTTCGGAGAATGTCAATCAAAGGATCCTGGCAATCATAGCCCTCCGTGAGTATCGTCCGATCGAACAGGTCCACCATCTCAGTGAATATCAACTCCTTATATATGGAGTTCCCGCAAATCGAAGGCTGCAGTATCTTCTTCAGTGCGTTCAAAACTAGAGCCATATCCTTACGCGACGCGAGAATATCGCCGCCAGGTGCCTTGACTAGCGCCTCAAAGCAAATCCCGAACAACACAAAGAAAAACGCAGTGGGCTCGTCATTGGTTTCGTCTTTGATGCTGTGGCCGTTTATTGTGACGCCACGCCTATCGTCAAGGATTGCGATAACAAGATCCGCGTTTTGGTCAATCAGCGAAGCTGTGGCTTCGACTATTTTGAGCCAACTTTGCTCATAGAACTACAGATTTTAAAGAATCAGTATCATCACCAGTGAACTTCATCCTGGGTATCTATACCTGCAACTCGCTATCTTTAGGTCCGGCCGAGTCTCCCCCAAGAGACACACCATTACTGGTACTAGTCTCTGGTTCGAACCTAAGCTGAGCAAACTCCCGCAAAGCATTCAACCACAGAGGAGCCAAAGTCTTCATATGAGGTGTGGTGACAGCTAATAGGTAGGGTTGTTCGATGCTGGCAACTTGCAGCTCTGCCCATGCAGACAATATCGCAAGCTTTAGCATAATCTGGGCATTGGCACTCAGTGTCTTTAGATCTCCTAGCGTGATATCATCTCCCTCGGCTGTGAGAATGAAAGTCAGCAATGGCTTCGACATCGCAATAATAGTAGTCTTATCTCTCGAACATACCAGCACAACTATCAAGCGCATTTGTAAGAAGCTTCAAGATTCGACCCATGCGATGTACGTCTTGTACTATACCACTAGCAATGAAGTCTGCACAGACATTAATGGCTTCAGATGCCAATTCCGGAGATGAGTCAGCTGCAAAAGCCGGCGTCAAAGCTGATCCAATCTGGGCCTGGAACTGTTCCAATAATGCCACTTCTGTAAAATCTGGGTCTGGAGTCTTGCCAAAGGTCTGTAATGAAAGATTAGGCGAGCCTATCCGTTATGAAATACAGAGTGTCTTACCTGGAGGATATCGTCTAGCAATCGCACACCAACTAAGCGCATCTCGAGCACAGTCGAAGTAGATGCAGAAAACGCAGACCTGATGATCTCTCCAATCTTAGGCACCAAATTTTCAGGATTCTCTCTATTCATCGCCAGGACATCCTTCAGGCAATTCAGTGCAAAAACTCTAGTCTGCCATTTCAAAGGCTCTCCAAACTCAGTCTTGTCCGAGGATCCTCCTGAGCCGGTACCCCGGTCCGCATCGGCAGCAGCGAAAGACTCAACCTCTTCGTCGCCAAGATCAGGTTCAGCAATTTCAATGCCCTTAGCCGCCTGTGACCCTCTGTTGCTCTTGCGGTCCACTAACTTGACCAAAATAGCTTGTGAACGAGAAACCCAGAACCTTGCCTCGGATTTGCCGGTCTGCGCCAACCATGTCAGGATAATACTCCTCAGCCCCTCGTGCCACGGCGTCATGTCGTATGCAAGCCAAATCTGACTCTCAAGTCCACGGCCAGCGTAGCGGAACACTTCATTGACATCATTGCGTGACAGTTGATAATATCCATCGATGGCGGCATCTCGCAAGTCCTTGATTGGCGAGTTGATGTATTTCGACAATTTCATACAAAATGAGCCGATATCAAAGTATTGAGGGGCGAAAAGAATGGCGTGCTGATAGCATTTAATGGCTTCCACAACGATAAAGGGGTCATGCTCAGAAGACATTTCTTCAATCAGTAATCCCATCAACTCTCTATTCTTCGGAGCGTCCTGCAGGTCTGGTCCAAGTACGCCGATCAAAGAGTCGATGCAACGCGTAAGTGCCCTGACTGTCGAATACTCAACCTCCAAATTCGACGAGAGTGCTGATGCACATTCTTCATTGTGCGTATCTGAAAGAAAAAGTGTGAATATCATGCCGATAGCACTTGTTGTGTAGCTAGCGAAAGTAAGACCTGCAGACTCTGTAGTTGTTGCCAAGGCCTTCATCGCCCAAAAATGAACGATAGGATGAGGATCGTTGCACAGAGACATAAGAACGCCGATAATAGTCTTCAAGTGAAATCCAGCCGCCATTCCTCCAACATGACTATGAATGCTTCCTAATGCCAAAGCCAAACCTGCACGCGCGTTTGGATCCCTATTCTTGACTATCTCGTCGACTGTATATTTAACCTGAACACCAGTGAAGTTGTGGCCGCCAACTGTGCATAAGCGACCAATCGAATCTGAAGCCATACTTCGTATGTACGGATCGTCAGTTGTTACCACGGACTGCCCAAATTACGTCAGCTGTAAATCATCACCGTTTAGCAGATTTCAATATGAACATACTCTCAAAATCTCTAGAATAATTTTTAGCACAGACTCATCTTGGAGACGAAGCCTATAATGACTCTTTTCTCCAGTAACGAGCTTCAAAGTTCCGGATAACGCCACCATGACGTTAGCCGTGACAGCCGCCTTTCTACCCGGATCCTTCTGCAGGTTCGAAGAGTTCAAAAATGACGCGACTTGCTCCAAGATGCTCTGCTGAATCTTCTCCGTTTGTAGTGGCAATAACAGCACGAATAACTCGATGGCGTAGTCCACAACAGCTGTTGCCGCCGATGTCGGGTACGAATACCAGGGCACTATCCCCGACCGAGTTTCAAGCTGCTGAAGAAGATATATATAGTCGTTCTCCAAGGCGCCGATCGTTGGCTCAATTAACTAAGCCCGAGTTAGCGCAGTTAATACGAGTTTGGTTGCCTCATACGCACCGCCTGTTCTAATCTTGAAAAGAACGAATTCGTCATAAGCCAGCTCTTCTCTTCCAGTTCAGCGCTCTCTTTCACCTCAAATCCGAATTTCGCGAAATTGAATCCCCTTATAGAGCTGTTCACGCCGTAGGCATAGTTGTCAGTCACCTCCCACACCGATTCGTAGGCTCCGGCGTTTGCTGCGATAGTCGTACTCAACGGCGAAGATGTATAATTATCTGGATCCGCGAATAGAGACACAGCAGAAGTCAGAATGTCGGCCTGGAATCCTTCTCCTCGCTGAACGTCGATGAGCGCAATGTAACATTGAAAAACACGTCGTCGAACCATTAGCTCATAATCAACAAGGCGAAGAGACGGACATAGTTTCATCATAGGGTCCTCCACAATCTTTTTTGATATTATCAAGTTCAAAAAAGCTGTGGTATTTTGCAACATGACGACTACTCTCTTCGAAACGTCGTTAGTGAGTAGCTTAGAGTTGAACTCTAGAAACGCCACTATCGATGAAAGGGCACATTCTCGAACATGCAATAGAAAACTGTACTCCAGTGAATTTTTCTCAGCTGCGGCGTCCTTAGACAATGGTTTCGGTAACGCACTCTTCCAGAGCAGTAAAAGCTGGCTGAGATGAAGCTTCACGAAATTAGGTCCTAAAGACATCAACCCACTCATTAACGTCCATGCAACTTGAATTTGAGTAGTAGAGACTTGAACATCAACATCGCCGCTGGATTTCAATAGTGATGTCGCCAAAGAAAATATCCGTGAAGTGAGATCCAGTGAAGCGTATTGAAGGCGAAGATTGGTTATTCCTATAATCGTGGATAATCCACTGGCGTATCCAATACACCGTCCAGCAACATCGGGTGAGGTTCGCCGTCCCTTCAGTACTGCCAGCTCTCTGTTCAGACTGTTAATGGTTGCTGTGATTATTTGAACAAGCTGAGATGGGACATGCAGAGCAAATGCACGAATGCAAGAGCAAGTTGAGATCTGAACAGTGTAGTTTGGATGTTGAAGGACAAGCAGTAACGCATCACGAACAGGGGCCTGACCCGAAATATTAGTAATCTAAACGCTACCTTTCATATGCACAGATATATGCCAAACGTACTTGCAAAGATACGAGAGCAGGTCCAAGAGTCTCTATCAGAAATTTGAGCGCTCCAACTGCACCAGTTAGCGCATATTTAGACGGTTCGTACTGGTCCTTCATGACAACTGGATAGTTCTTCAGGACTTCGTTCACAATAATTCGAGCAGCTTTCAGCCTTCCATTTTCTCCGAGTAGTTGCTGTCCAATAATGTCGTTAAGTAGAAACTCAACATGTCTTCGCGCAGTCAACTTTCGAAACCTGTAGCTGACAATGTAGGGACTCGACAGCACTTCGTCTAAAAGATTCTTCAGGATAAGCAAATACTGCGTCTCGACTTCCACCGTTCCGCATATAAAGATAAATTCAGTATATGTTTCCATGACGCCCGCCCGAACACGAACGGAGGCACCAGGTCTCGTATAAGCAGTCGATAGTTGTTTAAGAACGTCATCGAATGTATAAGTCACCTGCTGAACAACCTTTTTGATTGGTTGTGGGGGTGGAGGCGCCCCTTCCTCTTGAGGAACTTGCGTGCTTTCCCGCTTTTTGCTCTTCTTAGGGGGAAGCTCGACGACCGACGTGGTAATTGTATTAGCAACGGATAATGACGTGGCCCAACATAATGACGCAGATTTTCGCACGCATGCTTGAAGTGAATCGAATGCTTTGATGACAATCGTCCTCAGATTATCGAGATCGGAAGCATTGTTGAAATATGGTGCAGTTCGGACTAATTCACGAAGGCACTAGTCTAATTAAGTACGCGTAGTTGTGTAAGGCTGAGTGCGGGTAACTTACGTCTAATGCAGAAGCTCGAACTAATGACGACTTATCGCTCGTGGCATTCCTAGCTTGCTTCCATACATCACGCCCGATATTCTCGTCAACAAATGAACCCGTAGTGCTAATGATTTGCGAAAGCGAATGGAAGATGGTGCTTCGATATCCAGAGTTCTGTCGTATTCATTAAGCAAATGGTTAAAGACATGCAAATGCGTGTCCACTCACCGAGATCGACGACTTGAGTAGCCTCGTAAGCGAAAGGACGGCATGTGCGGCCATGGCCAACATCTAATAAAGTTAGTAAAGGTGCCCAACAACCCAACCATTTATCATGGATTCCATACACTGTCGCCTCCAGCAGCAAATATATCGCCGATAATATGGACCAAAAAACTACAGAATCATCTATTAGTGGCATTCAAAGCCCATCGATACCAGCTGTAACGAACAATTTCGAATCGATATTCTTGTCTGCTTTGCCGGTATTCAGCATCGTTAGAACTTCGTTAATGACGTCGAACAAAGTCTTCCTGTCTCCCTTTGAGTAAATTTCTGCGTAACATCTTCCGACCAAAATGCGAATGGGACGCGTCAATATCGATGAAGAGAACGGTACAAGCTTGCTGAGCTCGTTCTTGACGAACATTTGGTGAGCCGTCGCTCCGTCACCGTCGAGGGTTTGGAGGAATTTGTGCAGATCGCTAAGCCAAGTGAAGAGATAGACATGCTGCTTGTCGACAGTGAGAGATTCAAGCTTTGTGGAGTCGAATTCAGCAGGTAATACTAGCTCGAATCTGTGCGCTCTTTCCGATGGAAGCGCCATTGTTCAATCGCTACTGCTATGACAACTTCAAAGTTCGACTTCGATGAGCTTTCATGTAGAATGATACCAATAATTGTGAGTAGAGTAAAATCTAAAATTTAAATGGCGACTTCAATAATTCCAAGGTCATGCTGATTGCGAAATGGCCCTGATGTTCACTCGAGTCGATACGTCCGCTTCAATACAACCCGCCGGCAAGGGTTTTCCATCCTCGGTGAAAGCTTATTTGGTGAACGGTCTCATCGATGACCTCGCTCACAGACCTCCAAGTATATCCCAAAGGCCATCACGAGGGAATTAATTATGGCGGCAAGTAGATCCATTTAAACTGAGAACCAGAACTCTGAGTATTCGATACTATTACGCACTGAAGATATATCTGGGAAACGGGCGCTGAGAACCAGGACTTTGAGTATTCGATAATATTACGCACTCAATATCTGGGAAACAGGGAGTGTATGGCACCAATGAGCAGACTCGACGAGGAGAGGGCGAAGCTGGCTCCAGTTGTAAGTGTCGATGTTCGTATGTCTTGTTTTTGTGCAATAGAGCTTACCGATCATTCAAAGATCAGAACCGGATTGCTATATGGTGCTCTGAGCGGTGCCATATTTGCGGCGTTTACAGGATTTGGGCTACACTTGGTCTCAGAAAAGTTCAGGAGTTTGCCTGTACAGATAAAAACGTACGCTCAGATCTGGATTTCAACCATAACATTATTAGCTAATGACTATCTCTATATAGGTTTTTAGGAATTGGCTGTATTGTCACTGCTAGCATGATGGAGCAAGAAAAGCGGGTTAAGCAGCACCTATACTTGCGACAGTGGGAGCAGCAGTTGAATAATCGGTGATGGAAAGGAAACGGCCGGTATTGCATGGATCAATTGTTTATTGGGTATTTACGGCTGGGATATGGTGTTGGTGTTGGCAAACGGCGCGTGGGGTATGGTTCACAATTTAAGTCTGGCGACTATTCATGAAATAAAATCTCAAAATCTATCCAAATCATAATCAACTCAATTCATATACAGAACAGAGACTTTTAAAGGAAAACTCTATGAACAAAACACAAAACAACTCTAAGACAGAGCCATTCTAAACCATGTACAGTAGACATATGGATAACAATATAACGTTCCGCGCCTAACTTCCCATTTTTATCGACCAAATAACAATGAACACAAACTCTAATCATACATACTTAGCCAGACAATAGCCACGGCCTGCTCTCAAATAGCTCGGCACCTGAGGGGGTCGACGGAGTGCACAGCAGATGCTGATGTAGCACATTCAACGCCTTCAGCGCATCCTTCTCTTGAATGACGCACGAAATATTTATCTCGCTCGCACCTTGACTGATCATCTCAATATTGATATCAGCGCTAGCAAGCGTAGAGAACATTCTTCCCGCAATTCCAACTAGCTGTTTCATCTTCTTACCGACCAAGCTCACAATTGTCATATTCCTAATGACATCGACAGAACCAAGCCGCTTCAACTCATCCACAGCGTCACGCAAGTCATATTCCTTCAATTCTGAATGCAAAGCCATGGAGACGTGAACTTCAGAGGTGGAGATAAGGTCGACGACTAACGCCCACCTGTGCAAGATTCCAAATATTTCAGCAAGGAAGCCATGAGAGTGAAAACGCTTATTTGAGTGGACGTTGAGAACGATGATATTCTGCTTGGTAGTAACAGCCGTGGGCTCCTTCTTCTGCGTGTTGAAGAAAGAAGAAGAGATTTTCTCCAGAGACGTTGGCGGATGTGGAGGCGTGACGTCACCCTTTCGTGAGATGTTATCAGGGAAAATGACTGTGCCACTTCCGGAAGGATTCTCCACATTCTTTATTCTGATGGGAATGCGAGCTCTAATGACCTGCTCCATAGTGAACGGATGGATGACTTCGGAACCATAGTATGTAAGCTCGGCGGCTTCGTCGGGAGTGATGATGGAAATGAGCCGAGCAGTGGGAACCTTCCTTGGGTCCGCGGTAAAAATACCGTCCACCTCTTTCCACACCTGTAGTTCCTCGGCGCCCACACCGACAGCAGCGAGAGCGGCGCATAGATCGGTGTAGCCTCGACCAATTGCTTCCAGTAGACCGCCCGGAACAATTCCGAAGTATCCTAGACGACCCAGTCAGTTCTGAACTAGAACCTATCTGTCGCCCAGTTCTCACCTGTGATGACCGGCACTTTGTCGCCGCACTCCGCGATCTTCTCGGCAGTCTGTTCAGCGAGCATATCGTAGAACTTTTGATCAAGGCCAGTCTTCGAGCCATAACCAATTGGAATAATCGTGTCTAGGTTCACGTACTGAGCAGGTAAGCCACGATCATTTAGTAGACTGGCCATGAACAGGCAGCTCAGCTTCTCTCCCGCACCGATGATGTTATCTTTTGTCCGTGGACTGATCTCACCAATAACCTGCGCAGCACTAAGGAACCTTGATAGCAAATCACATTCCTGATTTATGCTGGCCTCTAGATCCTCGAAGATCTCCTTGTTCTTGATAAGCGTGCTGGCGACTTCAATGTGATCCTTTCTGATGATGTTCACAATATCCACATGCTTCAACGACCCTTTCTTGAGTGCATTTTCAGCAGCTTTTAGCAGTCTAAGGCAATTAGGTCAGGCAATTCACGGCAAGTGTTCTCCTCAAAGACTTACCTGTTCGTAGTACCTTCAGCCTTAGTGTCCGCGCTTCGGGCTGAGCAAACAATTGCAACTCGATAATCGTTGGAATATGCCCTGTTGACGTGAAACTGATTAGTATTGCTTCAACTGAGAAGGTTTTATACTATGGGCCGGGCGGCTCTCACCGAACGATGTTGTCCACTATTTCCACCGGAAACTTTCCAACACTCGTTCCTCCGAACTTTTGGATAACCCAGGATTTACTCTCAGCGCCTGACGCTAAACTCAGTGTCTGGCTGTTTGAAAGTCCATTCGGCACACTTCGGTCGCTCAGTGCAGAAGAGGGGCGATCATAAACTGCTGGTAACGGCATTATGTGTGGGGAACTGTGACGAAAAGTGCTGAGTTTCGCGATAGCTTTTCGGGGATCAATGTGTTGAAAATTGAGAAGAGCTAGTGTGAGTCTTCTGCGGTTGCGACTAAAATTATTTGATTTTGACGTGTCAGCGTGAGCGTTTTGTAGACTGGGAGTGGAGTATCGGGTATCGGGTCTGAGCGATTCGGCGGCAAGAATGCTTGGGTCCTGAATCCTTCCTCGACGGAAGTGACTGCTCAAGTCGGAAGGACAAGAATATCCGAATGCAATTGTGAATACTTGATAAATAGATAGTCTGTACGAACTAGCAATTGTATATCATATTCATAAAATGTATATCGATCCACCTGTGCTACAATATTAAATTTTCAGGAGCGCTATATCGAAATTGCCACTGAAAAGTTTCATAGTATCAAAAGTGGTTATCGGCTCCCGTACCCATAGCGTCGGCACCTGTTCACTCCCAATATCGTGGGATCGCGGTACCTATCTATACTGCACTCCTAACCACACAACTCAACTTAGAGACGAGACCAATGGTTTAGTTGCGACGAGATCGTGTCTTGGTCTGCTGCCAAACGCAGCACACGAACATAATGCCGCCCAAAGCTGGATATAAGTTGCCTGATATCGATGGTTTCAAGCATGCAATGAAATCAATTGCCATTGAGGAAGGATATCGGTTCGTCACTGTCATCTACGTGCGACAGTTTTGAAGTGCAAGGATGACTCGTGTCCTTGGTATTTGCACGCGAGACGCGTGAAGGATAGCGCGCTGTTAAATGTTACAGCAACAAATAGCATCCATCGTTGTCAGGTCGTGCAGAAGAATAAGCACGCACATAAGAAGTGGGTCACTGATATGTATGCCGGAGCGATTGAGCAGAGAAACGTATATAAACCTGTGCACTTGAAGAGGATTCACTTTGTAGTAAAGGTGAAAATTCCCGCGTGGCAGCGAGAGCGTAGAATATAGCTATGAAAAAAATCAACGGATCTTGAAAGCTTTGCAAAGCTTCCAGAATATATATGCGGACTATAAAGGTTGGGCTGTAGTTAGAGTTATTTGGCAGGTATCAATGGGTACGAGGCCCGATGGCATTTTTGATATTGTGAGACTTCGTGACATTTTTGATATTGACCCTTTTCCTAACAGCGCCAGAAACGTCCAAACTCTCATCACTCAGTACACATTCAAATATAAATATAAATATATAAATAGATATATAAATAGCTTTACGGTCCTAGCTTAGCAAAGACATAGCGCTAATGTGTCTTGCGTTATACATGACCACGGTCACAGTCGGCATCGCCTCGACTCGATCCAGCTCCATATCCTGTGGCACCGCCGCCAACTCGGGGACCTAGAATTGCCACTCTCGTGTTGTATCGCTATGGATTTGCTATTGACGCGGTTGCAACATTCCGGATTTTGCGATTACTGTTTCACTAAACGGGAAATATACAACTTTCGACTTGCGATTGAGCAGAGCGTGCCCGGAATATTTATGAATCGATCTCCTATGCATACTTTGCGAAACACGGGAAATCCCAGTTGTAAAATAATTGTCTAGTGGCTCTGCAACCTTCGAACTTCGTATAAGAGAATTGGAGAATCGAGGTACGATGCGAAATTTGGACGCAGAGCACCTCTTCCTCAGATTACCCGTCGCGTTTTGTGGGTGTACTGACGCAGTTTTGTTCTACTAATGAACATTAGATGGATAGAAGACCAAGTTAGAAGTAACGTAGAAGAAAATGACAGTGTACATCTACATCTAAAGTCCTTGAGATGTCTTCTCGCAATTATAACATGGATGGGAGTGTCATGGGACCATTGAGCGGGCGAGGCAAGGAAGAAGCTATTTAAAAGAACAATTAGGATAACAATTGACATTGATGCTGCAACTTTGACTGATTGCTCTTTGTGTGTATGAACTGGCTTTTCGAAGTTCAAATGACTTGATGCAACATCTGTAGTCATGTCAGTCTTGAATTATAGGATGCACCGGCCATTGGCGTGTTCTGTATGGCTACCCTCTCGCTTCCTTAACCTCGTTTGAGTGCTAGTAAGCGGATACTTACCTACTTAAGCCAGGTTCGTGCGGCGGCAACTATTCGTCGAAGTCAGTAGCCGGCGACGTCATCGTTCAAAATCGCTTAGTGGAACAAATTCTATTGGACAGTTCGATCATATTATGCTGTGCATTCTACTTAAGCAGGGAGTTTAAAACGTTGAAGAAGGCCGTTGAGTGGGGGAGTTGAGCTGGAATGAACTATTAAGTAGCCTTCAGGTACCGGGAGAGTGCCCGTCTTTTTAGGCTCTGATAACGTTATATTTTATCCTTATTTCCCTGGTATCGACTACAGTGAGGTTACACCGAATTTACTCCTCGTTCATCAACCCTATGTAACATGGTTTTCACACTGAGCTGGGGAATAATCGCTACCGGTGGGGTAAATTCTCCCCATACTTCCCACTCACAATATTGTCAGACTGACGCCACCCTATCTAGATCTCCGAAAAGTTTTTCAAAGACCTCCTTATAGACCCCGCTCTCCGCGGCGTTACTGACGTCCTCCACGAACCCGTTGCGGTCGCTTCCCGCTCATTCGAGTACAAGGTGATAAGGGCGATGCAATTATCCCAATTCACAGCTCCAGGCCGGAGAAGATCGAGTTGCAGTTGAAGGGCGAGAAGCCGAAAACTTTTGCGTTTCCGATTCCAGGACACGGCTTGTTCTGGGAAGCAGATGCCGTGGCGAGGGATATCAGGGATGGAAGGACGTACGATGAGAGGTATCCTATTGAGGAGACGATTCTCGCTATGGATATTATGGATGAGGCAAGGAGACAGAACGATCTGGTGTATCCAGTTGAGGTTGAGACTGTTGAGGATTATTAGATCTGACTTAGGCTGCCCCAAGGTTGCAACTGAGCTACTCTGATTATTTCGAACATTACTCGTGGAGATATCTAAGTATTTGCCGAAAGTATGCTTTCGATGATCTGGGCGCCAAAGAGATATGACGGTTTATTCGAGTGCTATATGACGAGTTATCTGTAGGCCGGTAACTTGAACGAGGGATTCGCAGCCATATGGGCAAAATAATCACTCTTAGCCTCTGACAGTAGTTGCGTAGATAGCTAACAGGGTTAGCAAGCCTTGGTATTCATTCTCTGTAATGTTCGATCTTGTACAATCAATCAAGAAATTTATGCCAAATTCTATTCTGGGGGATTGAGTTGATAAACACGACAGTCAAATGATAACATGATGGTATCGACCATATCATACTGCTTAAACTGTTTGCAAGACAGAGCTACCGCATCCTAACCCGCTGCTACTTTACCCTAACCCAAAGACGTCTCGTGCCCGACCGGTTTCCATGTCGTAGGTCACCTGTTGGCACGCCAAGTCCGGCAAAAGCAGTGTCGCCGCGTCAACTGAAATTACGATCAAATGGGCCAACTGACTTACAGAAAGCCCTGCTAAGGTCTGAAAATACAGATTAGAGCAAGCCTAGTGTGTATTTGCAGTACATACATCATTTGGCGGCAATTGATGATCTTGACATTACGATACTGTGTAGCGGCGGATGGAATTAGTGGAAGTTTGAGAGTTGGAAGCGTGGTGGTCGTCATTTCTCTGCAGGATGGTTATCAGGTATTGTCGCATATGAGGGATATGAGGGATATGTATGAGCTTGAGCAAAAATCCAACGATTGAGTCGTCAAATCAAGACGCATTTGAATTCCAATCGCCGTAAAAAGCCAATCAACCAGTCCAACCTACTTACAAGTCTTATAAATAGCATCCGCCATCTTCACAACCTCCGTCATCTCTTTCACATCATGGACCCTCACAATATCCGCCCCCCCAGAAACACTTGCGACGACCGCCGCACCCGTCCCCAGCACGCGCTCCTTCGGCTCCTTCACGCCCGTGATCGTGCCCACGAATCCCTTCCGACTAGGCCCCAGCAGCCACGGCAGACCCTCAAACTCGGGCCGACTCCGCCGCAGCTGCGGCAATTCCCTGATCAGCTCGAGGTTCTGCATCTGGTTCTTCGCGAAGCCGAGACCGGGGTCGAGAATCATGTTCCAGCGATGGACGCCCGCTTTCTCGGCCGCGACAACGCGCTCGGCGAGTTCGGTGGCCACACCGGCAATGACGTCATTGTTCTCGTAGGACGTGAGCTTCGTCATTGTTTGTGGCGTGCCACGCATATGCATGAGTATAACAGGGACATCTAACTCGGCCATCGTGGGTAGCATTTGTGGATCGAGCATGCCTGAGGACACGTCATTGATGATATCCCCGCCTGCCTCGACGGCACCCCGCGCAACTGAGGCGTAGTACGTGTCGATGCTGATTACTATGTCGTCGAACTCGGGATGTGCTCTCAGTAGCTTGATCGCAGGCACCACGCGCGCTAATTCCTCCCCCACACCGGGGTCGATGGATTTGGGGTTCGTGGATTGGCCCCCAATGTCGATGATTGTTGCTCCGTTCTTCACGAAAGAGCGCGCGGCAGACAGGATTGATTCGGGCGAGATATGGAAGCCACCATCCGAGAAAGAGTCAGGAGTGACGTTGAGGATGGCCATGATGTGCGTGGGCGTGGAGACGTGGTGCGTGGTATCGAAGGTGAGATGATGCGGCTTGAATGTCGAGCGGTGGATCGGGAGGACAGAAACGAGATCTGATTTACTACTGCCGCTGGGACAGAGGTGTTGGAAGTGAGTTGATATGGAGTGTGTAGTGACTGGATGAATGTACTCCCATGCGATCTCGACAAGGGGTCGCAGGACGAATTCTCGTTCAAGCATGAGTAGATGGGGAACAGAGAGAATGGCGCCATCACGGACTGTGATATTGTCGTACAGAAGGATGTCGAGGTCGATAGTTCGAGGTCCCTTGTCAATTAGTTTGATCCTTCCAAGAGCATTCTTCTCTACATCCTGCACTGCGCCCAGAAGTTCATGCGGAGAAAGCGTGGTCGCAATCTTGCACACTGCGTTCAGGAACATAGGTTGGTCTTCAACATACATCGGTGCGCTTTCGTACATCGAAGACGTTCCTAGCACCTTGATCCCTCTCTTTTCCAGCTCTCCAAGAGCCATTGAAAGAAGCAATGCCCTTTCCCCCAGATTGCTTCCCATTCCCAGAAAAGCAACGTGCTCGTTTGGAGTTGACGACTGGAATGCTGTGGTTGTGGAGAAGTACCGCTTCGTTCTGGTTACCTCGACTCCAGGACCTGCAGCGAATGCAATTGCACGCGGCTTTTGAGCGCGAACAGTGACTTTTTCAAATGATCTGTCAACGCAGAGGAAGCGGGACAATTCGGTGACAAGAGCCTCAATGGTTTGGTACGATGAGTTTTCCACAAGCTTCCCTTTCTGTTAGCATATCTTCTAAGTGCAAAAATAAGGGCACATACCTCAACGACTTCATCCGCAATTTTTACGACATCTACCTCCCCATCTGCCACGATATCCAGTCCCACAACAACCTCCTGTTTCTCTAGCCTCTCCCACGGATTCACCCCAATAATAGCATAGACTCTCAAACCGTTAACAAAACTCACGTCCCCATCGTCCACCACGTCCGTAACGGCAGCGCTTCCGTATGGAGTATACCTATGTCGCCCGACATCCACACCCGCGGCATCCGCACGCAGCAGCTTTTTTGGGAACGAGAGTCGTATCCGGACGTGCTCAGCACCTATCTTGAAACACTCCTCCAGTGCCGCCAGCGCAAGTTTTCTCGGCGACCCTGCGTCGTCGGTCGCATTCTCTGCTGGTTTCAACTGTTCGATACACTTCGTAACCGCCTTAGTGAGGATGCCGTAGTGCACGCTCTCGGACACGAGGTCAGACTCTCCGGCTAGAGCCACCGGCGCGCGGACCCAGGCGTTGAGTAGCAGCGGCTGTGTCTTGCCAGGACGGTGCCATGTATCGAGGCCGGCGTTTGACGTGCGGAGGGCAAGGTCCTTGATATAAATGATATCAGGCGGCAGGAGCGGCGGAGGCGACATTGCAATAAGAGTGATGCGTGGGCGGAATTGCGGTGCGTGGATGCTGCTGCTGGTATGGAAAGTTGAGAAACGGTGGAATAGCGATAGGCGCATTCGAATTTGAATTTAAATTCGAGAGGGGTTCTCCGTCCTTCACAATTGACCTAGGAGAACTGCCACGCAGGACAAAAACAATATGGTAAAGATGATGGTAAGATCGTCAGGGTCCAGGTTGCCAGTGCCGTGACGTGAGAAATTTTTGGTGTTGGGAATCCGAATGAGTATTATGGCTTGGCCGTTCGCGATTTCAGTTTTCAGGGGTATCTCGCAGAAGGCCCTCGAGATCCGATCGATATCCAATGATCCAAAAGCTACACATTTTAATTACGAAAGCATAAGTTGACTTATTTTACAGCGTTAAACAAACAAGACCCAATGTGATTGCATAATTATTAAATAACCTTACACCTTCTCACTCATAATGCTCTCTATTACCGATACAATCCATTAGTCGCACCATAGTCAATATAAAAAAATGAAAATTTGCCATCAAATAAAATATGCAACGAAAACACCAGACAAAAACAAAACAAACCACCAAGCCTATATACAAGTACAATTACTAAACGACAGTCGTTCATTGCCCATTTAGAACCCCACACTCACTCGCGAACGAAACTACCGGATTCACCACCATCTTACGGCTGCTGATCGTCGGTAGAATCAACCGTGCCCATGAACATGGCGATATCATCCCACAATACGCCCATTTCCTGCCAATCCAGATACAAATGATCAAATGCGACTGCTTCATTGTCGAGATAATTCACAAGTTCCTCCGTTCCCATTGACGGAACCTGTTGTTGTTGTTGCTGCTGGATCAACGAATTCGTAGACGACAACCGCTGCATTCCTATACTCTGTGGCAGTACAATCGACTGCTGCTGCTGCTGCTGTCGCATAGGCGGCGGTAACGGCAAATTCTGCTGCTCAAACGATGGCCCATATGTCGAACTATTATTGTCCAGCAACGCCATCACGCCGCTCGTATTCCTCAGCTCCTGACCATCACCTCCCCGCGCCTGCAGCCGCGGTGACGGCATTTTCGAAGACAGCATGGATGGTTGCTGTGTCTGTTGCTGCTGCTGATGCAGGGGATGATGCTGCCCTTGTCCCGCACCTGCAGGCTGCGTCTGAAATGTGCCGTATCGTTCACGCCAGATCCAGATACTATCATATAATATACTCGTTGCCATTCGTGACCTCAACTTCAGCTTGGGTGACTGGTACTTTGGACCACCGTCCCGTATCGCATCAATTCTGTCCTTCGAGTGCAACTTCCATAGCTGAAACATAATCGTCGAGACGCGAATCGGGAAATCATTATCCTTGATCGAAGATTTCCGCATAATCGCAATCGCGCTCGCAAAGTGCCGCTTCCCCGCATTAGTGTCCAGATTTTCTGCAAGCGCTGAGAACTGCAGCTTCAAAATAATAAACGCCGCGAGAACTACGTCGAGCTCGACGTATAGTGGAAGATAGAGCAATTTCGAGTACGTCCCGTCGGGCACAATGCTCACATCCATGGTCTCGACGAACGAAATAGTTTGTATCGCCGCCTGATACGCCAGTAACAGACCCTCCACGTTGGTCTCGAGATCTTCGTCGAGGAATGCGTATGCGTAGAGCTGAAGACGGGTTATCAATAGGAGTAGCCTGCTAATATCTGAGATGATTCCCAAGCTAAGCTCAATTTCGTCGAGCTCCCCCGCCAAGACCTTAATCACCACCCGTCTGGTTATTGAATCTACGTTGCCGCAAAGATCCCGCACGTCCCTGTTCAGAAGCCTGACCATCTTGTCACTAAACTTTGCCAACTGAATCTGTGATCTCAGTTCGGTCGGCATGTCAATAAAGGACTCCGGCCTCAGTGCGTTATGTACTGTCCAGTCAAACATCGAGAAGGTCGGGTACCCCAGCGCCATGGACAGGAACTGCGACACGATATTACACGTTATCCATGTCTTGACCTGTTCCTGGGTCTCGGAGTACATCGGGCTGATCTTTACGCGTCCGAAATCCTGTGTTCGACCGGGGCAGTGTAATCCAAGCTTGACGGCGTTGAACATCGCGAGCCCAAGCGTGTTCCAGCAGGTGTCAGAATTGAGCGACCCAGCGGGCGGTGGCCAGAGCGAGTATATAAGCATAGCTTGCACGTCATACGGCGAGCGGAGCGGGAGGTTCAGCTGCCGCGATACGACTTCCTTCACTTTCGCTGACAAGATCGGAAAGAGCGTAACGTCGGTGTAAATCCGCGAAGCCGTCACAAGGATGATCCAGAACAGCAGATCAGACTTTTGAAAGATGTTGTCGGGACCTTTCGAAAGGTCCAGAACGGGGAGGAACGGGTGATAATGGAACTGAAACTCGAGGAAGAGGCCGGAAATTTGCTCTTTGGTAACTGTGAAACCTTCGAGTGTGCGCCGAGTGATTGAAGGCGTTGACGCGAATGAATTTTCGGAGGGACCGCGGTCTTCGGGAACTGCGGGGAGGACAATCGGGCGTAGTTGGTCTGGAGGGGTACTGCCACCCAGAGTGGTAGCAGGACCAACCGGAGAAAGGTTGCCATTGCCATTCTGCGGGGGTTGGCATGATGGAATTGATGCACTTGGAACAACAAATTGTGGGCTCCCAATGACCTTTGGTGATATCGATGGCATCTCAGTAGCTGCAGGTGCGTCCGGCGACGGCAGGCTCGTTCCAAAGGTCGCAGGCGTTTCCAAAGGAATGCTTTGTGCGGACCTACTTCCACTTCGAGTGGCCGCAGTAGACGCATTAAATCCTTCCACAGCGGGCGCAATTGTGGGTGATACTTCCGCTCCAGAAGCCGTACTGTTTCCGCGAGCGAGATCTAGCAGCGTCCGTGATACCATATCTTGATCAGAATTCTGCATCTCGAGCGACCGCCTAAGCTCCTCCACCTCCTTCTCCACAGCCGCAAGACGTCTAGAACAAAACGTTAGCATCATGAATTCCAAAAACCATAAATTAAACTCTTACGCCCGCTTGTACGTCCGCTTGAAGTCACTCTTGATCGAACAACTCAGGTTGCGCTTGACACACCGCGTACACATTCCCGGCGCCCGCTCAAACGCATCGCATTTCACCTACACGAAAGTCCAACAATCAGTGAACATACTCTCTCGCAATCCATCTAACCACACGAAAATAACAAACTACCTTCTGCTGCCGACACTCAATACAGGCAATCTTGCGCAACCGGGCCGCCGCTGCAAGTTCCTCCGGGGACATCAACGCTGGCATCTCCGTATCGCTGCTGCCAAGTGTGCCTGCCGAATTGGGAGTTGTGGTACTCATTGTCCCCGGGGTCGTTCTCGCCGTCGCGGAGGAGGCCGTTAATGACGTTGCGTCGCCGGAATCGGGGGCCGATCTTCGTTTCACCACTGGTGGTGGAGGCGGAGGTGAGGGGAGGAGAACCCCGGGCTGCGACGTCATATACTTGCTTTTTGTGAAAAGTGGAATCGATTCCAAGCTTTCAAGTAACTAAATGTAGACGTAAGTAGTCCTATGATCCGTAATAGTACTTCCAGGGCGGCCGAACCGCGCGTGCTGTTAGCTGGGTGCGAAAACGGGGTGCGATGTCGGCGACCGGTGAAAACATCCTTTGCGTCGGCGTATGTTTGGGCACTGCGTAAAATATCGGCCTTCTGCTGAGCCGTTCGATGATCATTGGTATCAGATCACCTTCCAACGCATGACATATTTCATCTGTTTCTCTATAAGATCTGTAGCTGATAATTACTCTTTCGCTTACTCTATTACTGCTATATCGTTCGGCATAGAGACAGTGCGACCCGACATGAAATCTGCGATCTCCGCCATCTTGCGACCGCATCCCTCAAAAACCCTGTCTATTGACACACCAAAGCCGTGGTGCCCAAGCAGTCGAGCAAGCACGATAGGCGTTGTGGTATTCCTGGCTCAAGGAATATATGAACAAAGGAATATATGAACGACAGCTTCGTCACCAGGGGCACAGCTCTTCGCAATTTACTGTCAGTCAGCAGCTCAAACCTATTCATAGCTAATATTGAGAATTTTATGTTACGCGAAGTATACCCTGCTCAAGCTTTAGTAGTATGGTATTGAATTAATTAGCATATTCGTCATAAAATCTATTATAGTTTACATAATAATTGCCTTTTCGAACTCCTCATTGCAACAATATAAAAGAAAAACACCTCCATATTCCCGTAAATATCCCAACCTTGATCACGCAACATAAATACTGCTCCCTACTGCTCTCTACTTGCTTTCCTCCTTCTCAATCTTATCCCAATCTTCAGTCGGAGTATCCGCCTGAGGGGTCAATCTGAACGCATGACGTCTCTCTCCCGAGGCCCAATCAAGCAGAGCAGAGTGCACCGTCCGCCTGTTATCCCAGACCACCACCGTTTTCGGTTCCCACGATGCGCGCACCTGCAGATCCGCACTTCTTCCGAGGACGTCATACAGGAAATTGAGTAGCACATCCGACTCCTCACGCTTCAATCCCTCAATGTACCGCGAAAACTGAGGGTTGACGAAAAGGGCCTTTTCCTTTGTGACGGGATGCTGGCGCACGAGCGGATGGAATGTCTCGATCGGGTCCCGCCGGACGACGCCCCCCTGTGCGAGTGACGACTGCGCCTGCGCGACGCCAGAGTGCTTCACCTTGAGTCCGTGGAGACGCTCCTGGAACAATGGGGACAGACGCTTGTATGCCTCCTGCGTGTCCGCGAAGATGGTGTCGCCACCGGTGTCGGGGCCGTCGAGCATCGCGAGGAACGTCGTGCCGGGCGGCTGCAGCTCATAGGTGACATCGGAGTGCCACGCGACGGAGGATACGTGATCCTTGAAGTACGTCTCGTAGACTGAATCATTCTTGGAACGATAAACGAGGTGCACTTCGGGGAATCCCTTCGGTGCACCGGAGGTAGGGTGGATGTGGTTCCTTCCAAAGTGGGAGGAGAACTTGAGAGCGTCTTCAATTGAGAGATCAGCGAAGTCCTGCTCACGGAAGACCACAACTCCGCGCTGAGCGACCAAAAGAGCCAGCTCGTCCTTGCCAGCGTCGGTGAGCTGGGAGAGCTGGATACCCCGGATCTCGCTGCCAAACTTGGGGGTCAAGCTCTTGACCTTCAGGCTCTCAGAGCCTTTAGGGAGGAGATTGGGAAAAGAAGGGTCGGCACGGGTACCAGGGTCGACGAACTCGAACTGCGTGAGTGGCTCGTGATGCTCAGTGGTGTCCCAAGTTGGGAGGTACTTTGGATAGGAGGCCTCCTCGAAAGCCTCGCCGGCGAGGACTAGACGACCGGCATCATCCTTCTCTAGTACAGTTTTGTCGTCATTAGACTTGCGAAAGGTGGACGCTGCAATTGACTGGATGGCAGCATATGAATTCGACATTGTGCCTGTAGGAATAGCGAGGATCGAGTGAAGCAGTACTAAGAAATAGCAACGAGTGCAAGGGGCGGCCCTTATAACTGTACGAATTATCACTTCGGCCCCCTTGTCCCTGGGTCGGATGACAAACCGTGTCTCCTCCTCCGAAGCTTCGCATCATCATGCCGTCGAAGTGGCGAGAAGCACCAATCGCAATATGCTTCTACGGTGTGGGCCTCTGATGTGCCCAAACCATGCTGAAGAATCGTGTTTTAGCGTGACGATGTCGTAAGCGCGAGCCCTAGCCCTGATGTCTGCTACTGGTTATGGTTTAGCGTCCTACTGGACAGGGTTTAGCGTGGATGGCAACATGGAGGCGCAAATGGCATCACTACTAGTTAGTTCTTCAGAAGCATACGAAACTTCGCGGGGCACAAGAATGATGGAATGGATTGGCCCCACACCGGGCGAAACCAAGAAATTGGAAGTTGCAGTAGATGGATCTATTTTTATGGGAGAGAGGCTGATATATGGCGACTGTAGAGGATAGCGATTAAATATTCGAAGTTCCTTTCGTATATGTGTATACGCTACCAATGTCAGTCCGTTGACGGTTCCAAAGCCTGCACTCAATGCTAGCCTGTGTATTGCGGTAGAACGTCCGCGAATCCACATGTCTATACAGATCTACCGTTTGCCTAGATAGTGACAGATATATGTCGAGGCTAGGGCCAGGCTGGTTGTGGGCGTTGCGTTTTTTCGTTGGGAAAGTAAAAGACGGGGGGAAGGGATACGAGAGATGACGGATCGGATACTATCCTGGCTTAATTACCTGTGGAAATTCACAGAGCCCACACACGAAAGTCGAGTCAATATACCACGACGAGCGTTACGTTTGCCTCATATCGATTCTCATCTATGAATTGGGACAAGATACTCCGGCGAACTGCGTTGAAAGCTGAAGAGGACGGCATCCGATAGATTGGCTCTTGGTGAAAGCAGGCAATCGAGCTCTGCTGTAACTTGAAAGAAAAGGAGAGCAACTGCCGAAATAAATACAGGTAATGCATAAAATCTTGCACGACTTTAATTTCGGACTTCCTAGGAAGTCTTACAGGGGCAACTGAATTTCCTCATGAAAAGCAAATATTCGCTTCGCCTAGGACGATATACAGCATTTATATTAGCAGTCTGCTCTCTTTCTGTACGTCTGATCTCTGTCTGCTCTAGTCCGGCGTACAGATAATTTCAACCAAAGTCCATGCGGCAGGGCTGTACCAATATTTCTGCTACCCTAACCATTTGTGCACAAACGTTTTGTCATATATACAGGGTCAGGTACTCTGGGGTAGGTAACGTCTCCGAAAAAAGACTTCGGCAATGTGGTCCCTTTGAAGTTATGAAAGCCATGACCAGGACGAACTATACTATCTGGGATTGGAGCAGGCTGTGCAACTACAAGGAATAGTCGCCTATGTTCCCAAGGGATCGAATTACCACTCGTACTGGCGCATTCATCGCAGCTCCGGAATGTTGGCCAGCATCGTACGAAGTCACCAGTGACACTGGAAGGCACAGAATTGTCGAAAGCATTTTGTCTATATCATATTTCGAATCACGAAACTGGCTATTCCTTCAAGTTCAATAATAACATGGAACAGCCATGGATAATAACCTATCGCAAGCTATTCCAGATGAGATCACAAGTACATTGGCTGGCCCTAATAATGTGGATGCGCGAAACGAGCCGCCATATCGTCGGCAATGGGTTCTCGAGCCAAAGAAAATGGTGCAAGAAGTCCCTCATCGATATCATTTAAAAACTCCACCGCGATCCAGAAACAATGCAGCGGAGTACGCTTATGCTTCCGAGGTCTGTCTTCGTGATCCATTGAAGCTCCTCTCAAGTTCGTCGCGGAGAAGGACGTTCTTGCTTGCCACTTATCAACGGCATCTTTTACTCCGTCTACTGCGGCGTAACTGCTCGTCAAGCTTCGCGCAAATGTATGGACTATTCGCACTTAAAGTCGGTCTCTGTTCAGTCGACTCCCTAGTCACAGGAAGTCCTCTACAGAGCCTAACTCCACCGTCTCGGCTACGGCGCCCGTGACAACTATGCCTACCCCTCGAGATCCTTCGCCTGCGCCTTATGTGGATAGAGGCACCCTTCTTCGCCACGCTCCTCGGCTTCGGCTGGTCGTTTAGCTCGCGCGTCTCGCTGAACCGCTCGTGAAGGTCTTCACGGCGGGATTCGGCGCACTCTCGAAATATACGGGCATGCAAGTCCTGATCGCGGACCTGTACCCGAACCAGTCTGCGGGGCAGCCGCCGCGCTGGCAAGTATTAACATAAGCAGGATAGAGATTGCGTGGACATATGCGTTGTTGGCGTGTCTCGCCTTAGATAAGGCAGCGGCGGAGATGGCAAAGGAATGACAAGAAAAGGAAGAAAATGGAGAGAGAGCATGCTACGGTTGAGGAGGTGGAGACCGAGAATATTGAGAGAGGGGAGGCGGCTGAGGAGAAAAAGCACTAGAAGGGAGTCTGTGTCCTCAATTTCGGTTTGCTGTCATTAAACGGCGGGCAAATTTTCGGGATTTTGCATAGTTTTATAGAGGGGAATTGAATGGGTTCTGTAATAAATACTTCATTGACGATGAGGAATGAGAGATAAATACAAGATGCTTTCTTTTTACAGCTTCACCACAAAGATGAAATCGAAGGACAAAATGAATAAAATCTAAGTAACACAAACATTCCACATACAGTAGCCAAGGACCCAATAAGTCAATGAACAGAGCGCCGGATAAAATATTGAAAGATGCCACAAACGAATAAAAAAAATAAAATGCACGACCGGTTGCCAAACCATTTACTCCCATAAGCCTCTTACTTTTCAGCAAAATTCAAGCCGAAACGTTCCAAAAGAAGAATTGGCGCCGTCGTTGGAGATGCCATTCACCATAAACGCCAACATTCCCGCTCTGTTGCGCAATACCTGCTCCAGCTCTACTACTTCCCGGCACTAGATATACGTCTTCCGCCGTATAACTATTCCCCCAGAATCTCTCTCCCCGCTTTGCATCACAGAATATTGCGACGCATACGCCTGAAGCAAAGGAACCGTCAGCTGCATCCTCGCTTCGACGCCAATTAACATCTGACTTTAATTAAGCATACCGGTAACCTGAGAATCCCCGAGGAAAATAACTGCGCACCGCCATAGGAGCACCCCGACCCTCCCGAAGCTGCTCCGGCAGAGGACGACGATGATCTCTGACACAAAGTGACATGCACAGACATCACGATGATGTCATAGAAGAGCGAGATAAGGCAGCCCATTGTGCCACTGAGAATTACAGAGCTGAGAGTTCGATTATCGTAATTGCCAATTGAGTCAGGTAATTGGTGGCATACTTATAATCCATACTTGTCCGTTGGGCAACTAGGGCTGGCGCTCGGCGGAAGTTTGTGGGGTCGTCCTGTCGGCGACCTCGGAGCTGCCATCGAAACCTTGTCTCGTCTCCTCTATAGCAGCACAGCCTTGCAAAAACCAATTACAACCCCAGGAAGAAATTCGCCGTTGCGATTGGCCACAGTCAAGTGTAGCAATTTTGACAAAGCAATAAGCAATCATAAGTTTTCAGGTCTTGGAGAGAAATCCCCAACTGGCATCATCTTGGTACGTAGCAACCTGGACCGGGGACCACAGTCATTTCTCAAATCCGCTGCCATATCAGAAACGAACTACGGATTCAAGAACTAAGCCAAAAGCGGAGTACGATAAGAAGAAGACGGACAGGCAAGTGTTTGGAACATGCTTATTCGGTAAGGGTATCGTATTTATTCTGGCTAGACCTTGATGAAACAGTGCTAAGCCGTTCATTGGGGTTAGTCCTAGCGTCGAGTCCGTGCGTCTCTTTAGGGCATCGCTAGTGGCCGAGAACATTGACATACGATCAATTTCTAACTAATCGGCTTCGGGTTTTCGATTGCATAGAATGAAATTCTTTATTTTGTTCACATAGATTGCTTCCAGACGGCCATTTTATTCGTACATTGCTGTCTCTGGCTTTTGGAGGTTTATTGTCAGTTCGGACGTCCCGAGGACGATAAGATAAGCCAGCATGGTCGAGTCTACCACAGTAGCGATGGATCCACACGATGCACCTGCCAATGATATCGCCGCGATAAACGACGACATCGAAGATACAACGGCACCTCTACTACCCACTACCACAAAAGCCACGCTTCCGAATCCATTCGTGTCCGGCCTATCGTCACGGACGTCGTCGTTTACAGCTTCACTAACCTCCTCCACCCGCGGGATCGCTCCATCTGCATCAAGCGGGCCGGGCGACCTCTCGAACGGACAGCTGGTGACTATATTTGTGTCACTTTATATTGGAGTATTCTTATCAGCGCTTGATGGAACAATTGTCGCGACGCTGTTGGCGCATATTGCGTCGGAGTTTGACGGGTTTAGAAACGTGTCATGGATCGCAACCGCGTATCTCATCGCATGTGCCGCTTTTCAACCTCTGTATGGCAAGCTGACGGATATATTTGGCCGGAAGCCTGGGTTGTTGTTCAGCAATGTAAGCACAGTCTGTTGTTGTAATTAAAAATATGTTTTTTAACAGTGCAGATTACATTTGGTGTGGGGTGCCTAGCCTGCGGCATAGCAACAAATCTCTGGTTCCTAGTCTTCGCCCGAGTGGTGGCTGGCATCGGCGGTGGTGGTCTCACGGCCTTGTCCACGATCACACTGTCTGATCTTGTGCCTCTTCGTCGTCGAGGTGTGCTCCAGGGAGTCGGCAACATCACTTTTGGAACTGGGGCTGCACTCGGCGGGATCTTCGGAGGCGGGATCACAGCTACGCTAGGCTGGCGATGGGCGTTCTTGCTCCAGGTGCCCTTGATTATATTGTCTACTCTTGCGATTGCATTCGCGCTCGATCTACCGGCTAAAGGCGCGGGTGATGGCTCAGACGACGAAGCGTTCGAGGGCGAGACAGAATTCGCCAGGGAAGAAAGACTCCTTGCGCGCGTGGACTTTGCAGGCGCCGGAACCCTCGTCCTCTCACTCGTCGTCTTCCTTTTCGCGGCCTCCATTGGAGGGAACCAAGTTCCCTGGACGCATCCTCTCGTCTTGCTCGCCGTTCCAATCTCCGGCGCCTTGCTCGGCGTCTTCATCTACATCGAGCTCAAAGTCGCCAAGGAGCCAATCATCCCCGTCATCCTCCTAAAGGACCGCACCATCTTTGGCGCGTCGTTCACCAACTGGTTCATGACGATGTCGGTGTACTCGCTTCTGTTCTACATCCCGATATACTTTGTCTCGGTGCGCGCCGTGTCCGAGACCCGGGCCGGGTCGAGCTTGGTCTCAAACTTCGTCGGCGTGGCGTTAGGATCGTTTGGGTCAGGACTGTACATGCGCTCGACCGGACAGTATTACAGGCTTGCCCTGGTGTCAGCGGCGCTGTATATAATCGGCACGGGGCTCATCTGCACGCTTGGTGTGACGACGTCGACGGCCGCTGTAGTGGCGTACACGATTCTTCCTGGTATGGCGTACGGATCACTGCTGACAATCACACTGATCGCGCTCATCGCCGCCGTCCCACAGCAGTTCCAGGCGGTGACGACGTCAATCCAATACGGCTTCCGCGGCACGGGCTCCACGCTCGGCGTCGCAGTTGCGTCGAGCGTGTTTCAGAACGTACTGGGGTCGTCGTTGCGGCGCCGCGTGTTTGGCTCGGATGCGGACGAAGTTATCGACAGGATCCTGGAAAACGTGGATGAGGTGAAGAAGCTGCCGGCGTATTTGATCCCGGTTGTGCGGGAGGCGTACATGGATGCGTCGAGGGCAGTGTTTATCTTGTGTTTTGTTCTGGGGATAGCGACGGCGGCGATGACGGTGCTAATGAAGGAGCATGTTTTGCATTCGACATTGAATAGACGATAGATGCAGTAAGGGAGGGGAAATAGTCAGTGTATACAAATGTAAGATATTTGGTTAGCGAATATTGGATGCTGTTTAGAGTATGTACGCATTTATTCGTATTAAAACTTATTTAGCCTACCAGCGACTGGACCACCGTAACAATAGTTCTGCTAAAATTCACAGCTTTGCCTTCTTCGCCAACATCTTCTGGCCTCTCAATAGCATTTGCTCCGCCTCCTCAACCATCTCATTCACAATGACCTTCGCCGGCTTCACATCGTTCACTACCGCTGCCACCTCGCCCATCAAGTACGGGAACGAATATTCCTGCACGAGCTCCGGCGGCTCCTTATCCTCCTTCTCGTACTTCTCCAGCTCCCATGGCACGGGAATCTTCCCTTCGGCCGTCAGCTTCTTGATTTCATCTGCACGGTTGTTCTCCCAGTCGAGAACGTAGGGGTTCTTGATGATGCGGAGCGGGCGACCTGTGTAGATGATGGAACGGATGGTGTCGTTGTAGGTGCTGTGGACAATGGCTTCTTGGTGCGCACGGGAAGCGCCGGCTTCCTCGGCGCAGACGAAGCGGGTACCGACCCAGATGGCACTGGCACCCCACCTGGTGATGAATGTTAGTAAATATATCCGCTAGACGAAGGACAACTTTGCTGGATCATACATCAGTGCGGCGGCGAGACCCTTGCCGTTATAGATGCCACCGGCAGCAATAACCTCGATCTGCTTCCCTGTGAGCACGCTCTTCTTTCCCTTTACGGTCTCAACGACAGCGGGACTGGCAGATAATGTCAGTTATCTTGATCAAAAAGACCGATCCCGTCCTTCCCACAATTGACTCACATCAAAATACTCGTTGGGATCGACCCTGTATGCCCACCGCCCTCGCCGCCCTGAGCACAAACAATATCTACGCCCGCCTCCACGGCCTTTACCGCATGTTTCGGCGCTCCAATCATATTCATCACCGGAATTCCAGCTCTATGCAGCTCCTCGACCGCCGCCTTGGGAGGCACACCCACCGCGGACACGAACAGGCCCGCGCCCTCCTCGATGATGATGCGAACCAGCTCGGAAAGCTTGCCGTGAGTGTAGTCGTAGTTTGTCCGGCGCGCGCCGCCGCCGACCTGTGGTATGAGGAGGTCGACCCCGAATTTTGTGATGCCGGGATTGAGGTGGGATTTTAGCTCCTGGATTTGCGCGCGGAGCATCTCGGGGCTGTAGCCGTAGCCACCAATGACGCCGAGACCCCCGGCGTTGGAGACTGCAGCGGCGAGTAGGGGTCGTGCACGACAGGTGTTAGTATTCAGTGACGACAAAAAGGGGTAGGAAACACTTATCTGATGCGACGTTCATGCCCGCGAGGAGGACGGGGTGCTGGATCCCGAAAAGCTCGGTTATTGGAGTTTGAATCGTCATTGTGATATTGTGAACTCGTTTGAATGGAGTGTAGGATCTTGTCAGAGTCAGATCAGATCAACAGGAAGAAGGAAGCTGGCAGAAGAATAGCATATATATGGCAAGGAATAAGTCGCACCTCGGTAGGTCGTAATTGGATCATCTTCCGTGGGTTACACATGTCGCGGGCAACGACGATGGCATTCGCGGTCATCGTGGCCATCACGCGTGTGCCAAATGCGGGGAAGAATGCTTACCCGGCGTGCGGCTCGCTCCCACAAAAAATCTTTAACGTTTGATTCAAATTGCAGTTCATGATAATTCATTAGCCCCATTATATATGCTGAATTCAAAGTCTGTGCTGCATCGGCTAAATTTCCATTCGTCTATCAGATCACATGTAGACAATTTTTTGGTCACGCAGATAACTGGGATGATTTCAAAGAACCCCCACCCGCTTTTCCCAAAAACTCCTGTACGAATTCACGACTTCAGGGAAATGAGGCCGACTAACAGCTGACACTTAAATTCCATCCTAGGACAGCTAGCCTCCTCTTTGCATGACATTGCCTGTCATGACGACTTTGTTACTGGCCCTTACAAGTAGGTATGTGCAACGGATTGTATCTCGATTCCCCGCATCAGCCGCAGTAAATATGTGGAAGTGCGAAGAGATTAACTTTACAATGATGCTGAAGGGAGAAGATTTACAATTAAAGCAAAGCTAAGCACTTATACATTACTGAAATTCGTTATTCCATTTCGCAACACAAAAATTAATAAGCATTACGAACACATTACAAACACATTACAGACACATCACAGACACATCACAGACACATTACAGACACATTACAGACACACAAATAGCACAAACAAAGACAAAAAAAGCAGACAACGTATAATTAGATACATACACAAATTCTAACCCGTCCAACCCTAGTTGAAGGGAGAGAAAACATCTACCGAGCCGTCACATCTGGCCAATTACCCGTCACGACAAAAATATCACAGCTTTCAATCGCCAAAATATATATATATATATATAAAATGAAAGGAAATGCCCCTCGACACGACACGCGTTAGAAAAGAAGAAAATTATTAAAAAAAAAAATTTTAGACAACACCAATGACACCATTTCTTGTGCTTGCGTTACACTAGTCAGCTTCCCTCACATGTTCCTCATCAGAGAGCAAGACGCATGTACCAACAGGGAGCTCGCTCGATCAAGAATTATTGCCTGTATGAATGTATAAAGATTTATGAGTTTTCCTTGTAGACCTGTTCGACCTCCTTCTTGTTCGCCTCAAAGATCTTCCTGCGCTGAAGTTTCTGTGCCGCAGTCAACAGTCCGTTGGCGGGGTTCCACTCCTCGTCCGATAATACGACGCCGCAGATCAGCTCGATGCCCGAGAGTCCGCCTTTCTTGGCGGCATCGAGTAAGGCGTCCAACACAACCTTGCGGACTGTTTGGTCATGGACAAGCTCGCCGAGCTGCTTTCCCACGACGCCCTTCTCCTTTGCAAGCTTGATGAGCGCGGGCTCGGCAGGGACGATGATAGCAATAGGCTTGACGTGGTTGGGGTCGGCGTAGACACAAATGTTGGCGACGACCTGACAGCTGCGGTATATGCTCTCGACCTTTTCCAGCGCTATATACTCTCCGTTCAGGGTCTTGACCAGGTTCTTCTTCCGGTCGATCAGTCGCAGGTGTCCGTTCGGAGCCCATTCGCCAATGTCGCCAGTCCGGAACCAGCCGTCGTCTGTGAAAGCCTCCCTGGTCTCCTTCTCATTGCGGTAGTACTCCGGTGAAATGGCATCGCCCTTGACGAGGACCTCGCCCTGCGGAGGATTGTTCGTGCTGAAGTATCCATTCTCGGGAACATCGACGAGCTTGATGTCGACACAGGTAACGGGACCGCCAACGGAGCCGAGTGTGAGCTGATGGGCGGACATGAGTGTGCACATGGCCGACGTCTCGGTAAGACCGTATCCGATGATCATGGGCGCAATGACGGTCGAGATGAACATCTGCGTGTCCTTAGAAATAGCGGCGCCTCCGTTCATGACGACTCGCAGTCTGCCACCGGTAGCCTCCTTGACCTTCTTGAAGATCGCGGAGTCCAAGACGCCCGAGCCGGGAATGCGCCACGATTGCATGAACTGCTTGGTGTGGTAGGCACCCCAGAATAGTTTCGGCACAACGCTGCCCTGCTGCTGGACCTTGGAGATGATGCCCTTTCGGACGGTTTCCCAGACGGCCGGTACACCGACCATGACAGTGGGCCGGAACTCTGCGATATCACCCTTGCAGTTCCGGACGGAGGCGTCGGATATGGTCTTGATAGTGCCGTAGCCGAGCGTGCCACCCCAGTACAGGCAAGCGAGCTCGAAGACAAACTCGAGAATGTGCGCAAGCGGGAGGTAGGTGAGGAGGTAGTCGTTCTCATTTACAACACCCTCGATCGCGCCGTCGACGCCAGAGACGGCCGCAATGACGTTCTTCTGGAGGAGGACGACGCCCTTGGGAGTGCCTGTGCTGCCTGAGGTGTACATGATGCAGCACAGGTCTGTCGGCTTTGGCGGCTTCGGATCGCACGGGTTCTGCTTGCCAGTCTGTAGCAACTCGTCGAAAGTAAGCAGCTTGACGTCGGGCCGTTCGTCCGTGATCGCCTGGATGTGCTCGGGTTTCGCCGTGTCCTTGTAGATGATGTACTGGAGTTTGGACGCCTTCTTGAGTGGGTTTACGAGCGATGGCAGGAGGATGGCGTCGGTGAAAACAGCCTTGGCCTCGGTTTCGACGAGTGAGTGCGTCAGGCCGTCCTCGCCCAGCGTGTCGTACGCGGTCGCGATCGGGATCGACTGGGACGATGCTGAGAGGGCCATCGTCATCCATTTCGCACTTGCAAACAAAAAACGCGTTAGCCGTTCGTCGGAAGGAGACATGCGGGGAAAAAAAAAAAAAAAAGAGAGCTCACCTCGTGCTGGCGTAGATTTCCAGCATGTTAATCTCAAGTTTGGCCAGCCCCGCGCCTAGCACCTTCACGTTCTCGAATAGCTGCTTGTATGAGACGAACGAATACGGCGACAGCTCAAAATAGTTCCACTTCTTCGGCACCTGCGTCTCCTTGCCGTCCACGATCTTCTTCACGACCTTCGTCTCCACATGCGTGTCCAAGATCTCTCGCGATCCGAGACACGCCTTGCCGTCGTACTTGGCCGCAACATGTTCGAGCAGCTCGTACGTGGTACTGACACTCTCGATCGGTCGACTTTTTAGTGGCTGGCCAGGCGGAGAGGCAAGAACGGACCGACGAGCCGGAACCTCGCCCTTCGCGGACGGCAGACCGGACTCGACGGAGTAGGGCGGTGGCTTGCGATGGACGGCCTTGTGTCCGGGAGAGCTGGCGACGACAGTAGGCGATGAAAACGGCAGCATTACGACTATACGTGGAGAACAGAATGAACTGGTGAGATGTGCGGAGAGAGAAGGGAAAGACAGCAGCGGGAGACGACTCTAACTTAAACGAGACCGAGGGCAGTTCTCACCGCGTAAATCGTCATCCTCCCTCGTGCCAGGGTTAGGGCCTTCCATGCGATGCTTTTTGCTCTGCACCTGGAAATTGTTGTAGCCATGAAGATCGTCACCATTGGAGTTCGTCGGATTAGACTGAATTCTGTAGCCTCGCTTGCTTCTCTCATGCAAAAAATTGATTAGACTGTGGCTTGCATGATTTGTGCTATAACCGAGGACGAAATAGTAATAGCGCCCTTCACCCACCCCCCTAACCCGCACCCTATCGTCAAGACGATATAAGGGGACCTGCCCGCAGATACCAATGTAACTAACTCTACTCTACGACCGTGAACGGGGGACGTCGGCATCATGTGCCATCTGTTCGACCGAGCTACGAGTGAAGCAGGCGAATACTGAGGATATGATAACAGCAAGCAAATGACCGATTCGCGTTGGGGCAGCAAAAGTTAAGTTCTGTTGGGCATGCGCACTGCGATCATCAAGATGCGCATTATCAATCTCGCACTTGCGCATATATGCGTAGTTGAGACCCACTGACCCCGCAAGCCCGGGCGTGACGCGTCGAACACCTCCGATTACTATATAAACTTCTAGTCGAAACCTGCTAGGGCCAAGGGGCCGAGCGAAGGCAGGCGCAGCGTGCAGCGCCCAGCGGTCAGACGAGCTGGACGCCTCTAAGCGAGACCGAGACTGACAAGTAGTTCTGCTTGAATACTCCACTCGCTCGACAGTGCCTCGGAATGTAGAAGAATGAAGAATGAATCCCCACTATGGGAGTCACGCCCCAGATCGACCCCACATTATTGGCGATGGATGTTTCATACCGTTTGATCCCCGAGCGAGACACCCAGCGTGATATGCAACAGGACCCTTTCTGGTTCGGGTGTTCGTGCAATTGCGTATATTGCGTCAATATATAGACGGCATCACTGCGCCAGCGACAGCCTGTCGTGCACGTATCCCTGCTTCGGTACCGGCGTGTTATCAGCATTTAAGAGTGTACTGTGTGTACTGTGTACTGTGTGTACTGTGTACTGTATACTGTGGACCGTCTGTTCTGTATGTGCTTGGTAAAAGTGGGACTCTGGTACCCTGCAGTCCAGAGCAGATGACTACGCTCCAAGAGCCACTGTAATGTATCTTGCATCTGGTGGAGAATCCGGGAGAGCCGGGCACATGTGCTTCGGACTAGCTTTGTTCTTGAATAGACAGATGAACGCCACATCCTGTAGACGATATGGAGACTGGTGAGCGAATGCCACGGCTAAATGCGCTGGGTTCGTCAACCACTTCGTTGCGGCGACCGCCGATCGCTGCTGCGCTTCGGAATTATTATTCTTGATATTTTACACGCGAATATTAGTGTCAATAAAACTCTGAGCGCGTGTGTTTTGTTGCGACTCACGCGGCCTGAATGCGTCCATGGTTTTGCTCGTCGCGGTCGGTCCGACTCGCGATAATTTGCAGAGTTTGCGTTCATATGGGGTTAGGTGAGACTCAACGTAAACGTACCGGGCAATTCCGCAGTTGCCCGGTATTTACTACTCGCCTGTTCCGACGGATCTTCGCCAAACAAGTCCAATTCTGTCGCACGTGATTCCATTGTTCCTCCCTTTCTATAATGTCGTACCGAAAATGCACGCGATATCCATCCTCATCCAAGCCTTGTTGTACGGGTTCACTCTCTTGGTGCTGATCTCACGGTTTATCCCACATTTCCACTATCTCCTGCACTACGGCAAGACGCTATCCGCGCCGTCCGCCGACAACGACGAAAGGACTGAACGGATTGTCGACTTGCTGCTCAAGCCGCTAACGCTCACAGTCCCGAAGCGATGGTTCGTGCATTTCTATTACCTGGGCTTTCAGCTCGCGAGCGGATCGCTCGCGGCTGTCCTTCTCTGCCGCGCTGGCCTCTTCTGCGCGCCAATTTCGATCCTGCGAACGGTCGACTCGTGGTTGTCTAGTAAAATCGGCACATGCGCTACTGTATCACATGAGGACGCCGTATCGTTTGCCCGCACGGTATTTGCTCTCTTGCTTGTCGCGGTGCAGTGCTTCCGACGTCTGCTCGAATGCCGGTTGATCGAGAATTCGAGTCCCACCGCACGTATCCGAGTGGGGCACTACATTGTCGGCAATCTCTTCTACGTAGCGGCAGTTGCAGCGCTTTGGTCGGATTCCCTGGACGATATCCAACCGCCGCCACCGCCGTCGTCGTCGTCGATCGTGACGCACAAAGACATCCCGATGCTACCGCTTGTGTTATACGCCCTCGCGACCGCAGCGCAGTTCTCAGCCCACGTGCAGCTCTCAAAGCTGAAGAAGTATTCGCCCCCGCCGCCAACGCTCCTGTTTAGGTGGCTTGTTTGTCCACATTATGCTGCAGAGGTGGCCATTTACATCGCAGTGGCGTGGGTATGTGGATTTACGCGCGTTAGTGTCGCCGTTGCAGTTTGGACCATGGTGAATTTGAGCGCGTCGGCGGAGCAGACTCGGAACTATTATGTATACAGGTTTGGGGAAGACGCTGTCCGGGGGAAGTGGATGGTCGTGCCCTTTGTATGGTGATGTAACAGTCCGCTGGCAAGTTGTACGATAGACGACTATAGATGTATACATAGCAACATAGATGTATTAATAGATGTGTAAATAGATATATAAGTAGACGTATAAAGTTGTATTTTACTACGACTACGTAGGCATATGTGGCTTAAAGCTCAAAAATGAATTGTTCACGAAGGTGCAACGTGAAGTGGAGGTCTGCTGGTACCTGAAGGTCGCAACATCATGCACTTATCCTACCCTATTCCTGGGGTATTTCTGGTAAAGGTAACCACGGCAACGCGTCCAAAACATGAAAAATCGAATCGGAGCGGCGAGGAGCATTGCCGAGCTACGCTGGACATTATCGACGGCCGGCCACGCACCTCTTTAGCGAATTAACAGTTTTTTTTTACAGCGCCTTCTTTATAGAGCAGCTCGTAGACCATTACCGACCGTGCCGTATCCATGGAATCGACGCCAGCCGTCCTCGCAGCCAACGGCACCGAAGCTCTCGTCTGGACGCCTCAACTCGCGATCCCGTCCTCGATCCTGTCTCTCCCCGCTCCGCTCTCATTCTTCCGAATCCTGCGGTTTCTAAAGACCCAGCGGAGGACAGGATGGCTCGACCGGGGTGTCAAGCCCGCTAATGCCGAATCAATCGCCGACCACATGTATCGAATGGCTGTCATGTGTATGCTTGCCCCAGCGGAGGTGGACGGGCAGAAGACCAAGTTGGACAGTCAGAGATGCACGATGATTTCGCTGGTGCATGACCTAGCAGAGGCGGTTGTGGGAGATTTGACACCTAGAGATCCGGTTCCGTCAGGTAAATAGAAATCCTCTCTTTCTCTCTCTCCCTTTTTCTTCCCCACTGATATCGGTCTGTAGACGAGAAGCATCGCCGGGAACGCGAAACGATCGCGTACCTCTCATCCGTCATTTCGCCGATGAACCCAGCAGCTGCAGAGCAACTCAACACGCTTTACCTAGAATACGAGAACCAGTCGTCCCGCGAAGCGCGGTTCGTCAAGGACATTGACAAGTTCGAGTTTCTTTTGCAGACGGTCGAATACGAATTGGACGTCGTAGCCGGCGTCGAGTCGGAGAAAGTCGACCTCGCGGATTTTATGTATGCTAGGAACTTGATAAAAGACCCCACGGTGAAGTCGTGGGCGGAGCAGGTCTGTGAGGAGCGGCGGCAGGTTTTGGGAGAGTAGAGCGGGAAAGGACGGAGTTTGGAAAAAAAAAGTTTGCATCTTTTGTCTTTTGTCTTTTGTCTTTAGCATTGTACGCATCTATTTGCCTCAAATATAATACTGCCAAAGTACATAATACCCATATTTTGATTTTGATCCCATTTTTTTTCTTTTCAGTTCGTCTACAAGTTATCCCGGCCAAACACAACCGGCGCAATCGTATACCGCGCAACCATGCCCACCGCGCAACACCCAGCCTGGATCCCCAAAATGACCATCGCGAGCGTATCTTCCCGCATTGGCCCCGTCCACGTCAGCACCAGATTCACAATCGTAAAGTTCGACGCCGACCGCACCGTGCCAATCTCATCAAGCTCTAAATCGAGAAGCTTACACCTGCCGAGCGCCTGCAGGAACAGCAACTTAACGCCTGTCGGTGCCGTCTCAAAATACACCCGCGACGGCTCCAACAGCCCCGTTTCGACGTTCAGCTTGGGCAGTCTGTGGCGGGGACACTCTATCAGTTTAAATAGCTGTGGCGCAGAATATAGAAAGTTGACGACCTGCGGCACCAAGAACAGCAGGAGCGTCTTTGCGAAATGTCCGAGAATGCCGACCTGCGCAAACACCATGCCTGCGAAGTAGCAGTACGTGTCACCGACAAACACTTGGGCCGGGTACCAGTTGAATTTGAGAAGCGCGGCCGTCACCGCTAAGAGGGGGAGGACGAAGTAGGTCGAGAGGAGGTGCGCTTCGGTGGCTGGATGAGGTTCATGCAGGCCCAGTATGAAACCAGGCACGACGTACATCGCGTCGTTCAGGACAAGGAAAGCTGCTATGACGAACGATTGGCCCGCTTCAAGACCATTGATCCCCGCGAGAATATTGATCGAGTTAGGGCAGAATATTGCGACGGAAAGCATGTACATGTAGTAGAACACGCCAAGATCAACTGTTGGCGGTGGCACGCTCTCAACGCCAGGATGTAGTAGCCTCCATACGAACGGGGGTACCACAACGTCCGTCACACCAAAGTCGACGTAATATACAACAAGTAGCGGCAGCACGGCGAGCGCAGGGAGTAGCAGTTTGTTTCGCCATCTAATATCGAACAGATCGTCCGCAACACCCAAAACGAGCATGGTGAACAGTGAGAGTAGTGCGGCTAGGTACTCCGCTAGTTTCGAGTGCGGGAACATCACCAGAGATCGGCCAGTGTGCAGCAATTGCACTGCAGTGTCGACGCCCTGATCTCGGTTGCCGGCACCGGAGGTCTCAGTAACGAAGAACTTGTAGAATAAGAACGGAATGAAAAGAAACATCGCAGCGAGATAGACCATTGCGCAGACGGCACCGATTGTCTCAGGACTGCGCACACGTTAGCTAATAGAAACAAATTCGGCGACGGCTACTGACATCACCGGCCTATCCTTCTTCCCTAGATCGCGACCAGAAAATCCAACGCGCACAAACTCCGGCCCCAGCACCGGTATCAAAGCTGCAGTCACCACATATGCCAGAATACTGAATCCAAAGCACGATAGCAGTGGGTTAGACTCAGAATTGAATATTAGTGCAAGCCCGACTCCCGTTAGCAGCAACGTCAACACCGACATTGTGACTCCGGGACCTGACTTGTGTTAAGATCAGATGCACACACCGTGTTGCAACGTGTTCGAAGTTCGACGTAAATATATCAAGCTCGAGCGAAAGCGGGCCGAAGCCCTAGAAGCCGGACATCACTCCCTCGTGCACGTGACTGAAAATTACCCTGCTTCTCTTCACTGCTTGGCAACAAAAACAAAGCCCCAGTTACGGCTAACTAACGCTTCTATAGTCCCGTGTCCGCAGGCATCTTTGATCCTTCAGATTTTTATTTCTTTTAGCATAGTACCATACGTATGCGAGCAGAATGACTAATAGTCCTGCAAATTGATTTGTCGCTGCATTTCAATTGGATCTGTGGTTGCAAATACAAACCACAGATATAATTTCGTTCTAAGTTCTCGAAATCATGGAACCATTCTCCACTGGACACGAGGATATTATCCATGACGTTGCGTATGGTTAGTAGCACTAGAAGTTGATACTATATTGCTACCCGCTCTAACGACGATGCCTCCCAGATCACTATGGCCGCCATCTAGCTACATGTTCGTCCGATCAACACATCAGAGTCTTCATTCGACCTCCAGGAGCTCAATCATGGGAACTGCAAACATCCTTCAAAGCCCACGAAGGCAATATTCTCAGCTTAGCCTTCTCGCCACCACAGTTCGGACTCCTTTTAGCCTCGAGCTCGGAAGATCAGAACGTCCGTCTCCATCTTTCGACAGACGACGGCGCTACCTTCATCAAGGTCGCCAATCTCGCAGATTCGGCAGGCTCGGTCCATAAAGTCGCATTCGCGAGACACCCGACCCAGGGACTGAAGCTGGCATGCATCGGCACAGACGGCGTCGTCCGGATATATCACGCTGCTGACCCTACAGACCTGAGGCTGTGGCATCTGGCGTTTGAAGGCCGCGTCAGGGAAGATGCTATTTCAGCAAACGGTAGCGTTGCACGAGATTTGCAAGGCGACTTCTCAGTCCACTGGTGCCCTTCTGGTAACATCGTCGTGCCTACACTTGGCAAAGATGACATGATGGACGGGGATCTACCACGAATCGATAGGCTGACCGTCACAGAAAGACCGATTGAACAATTTGTCGCCTCGGCGCTCTCGCGCGTGGTTATTTTCAGAAAGCGGCCAGGTGCTGGTGCGTACTCTTATGTGGCCCGTGAGGAACTTCGAGGACATACGGACATTGTGCGGGATGTTGCATGGGCAAGTTGCGCCCGCGTGAACGGAAGATATGATTTGATAGCAACAGCCTGCAAGGACGGATTTGTCAGAATATTCAAGCTTACGGTCCAGGGGCCTAGTAGGCGAAGGGAAAGCAGGAACAGCATTGTGTCGATTAACAGTGACGAGGCTAAAACCGGCGACACAGAGTCGGACGACTTTGCGTACGAAGTCAGCTTGTTGGACCAGTTTGATGACCACAGGAGCGAGGTCTGGAAAGTGTCATGGAATTCGGATGGATCAATTCTCAGCTCATCAGGCGACGACGGATGCGTGAGATTTTGGAAGCCGACCTATAAAGGCGATTTTGTGTGTGCTCGAGTTTTATCGTCTGACCCTCATGGAGAGGATATGGAAGAGTAAGATGTATCACATAGATTTTTGTATATTGCTAATAACACCGTGTATTTCTATCTAAAATTGCCTCCAAAACAAAATCTAGATCTATATAAATAGTAGACATTATATTGCCCGCAGCACTGCTATAACCGGATAGCATAATATCTCCAGCACCACGCACGTTTGATACACCAACCACACCATGCATACCATTTCGCCAAACACCGCTAAATCCATAACCGTGGAACGCAACGCCTCTCGCTTAGCAATCAACTCAGGTGACGCAGCAGAACCCGGCGGAAACAAAATCAGTGTCATCACAAATGTCACAAACTCTACCGGGAAACCCAACCACCGCACTGCAGGCGTGTTATGCGTGAAATCCAAGAATTTCGCGGAAATGCGTGGGAGCTCTTCCTGTTCGGGCACGACCCCAACGAGTGGCAACTTACAGCCGGCCACCACGGGCCTCATCGAGATCTCATCAGCTGCATCGGCTGATAGAACAGGCGGAGACGCTACGCGACTGCGGCGGAGATCGCTCTGTGCTCCGACTCGTTTGAACTTCTTCTTGCGAATAGCTGAAACTGCAAGGCCCTGGAACCGAGCGCAACGATCAGCTTTAGACTAATCACATAAAGTAAAAAAAAAAAAAGAAAAAACTCCTACCAATCTTCCATAGCGCGATAAAATTCCGACCCCTCTCTTAGTTGCCCAATTGCTTTCGGATCGCGGTGTTATACACAAACCGCCTTCGACGTTGAGTTCAGGAATAGACACTGTACGTTCCTCAAAGCCTATTTTTTTAGGCATCCGCGAGAGAATTAGTGCTTCAAGATTCAACTCGCCAATTGTCGGGCTCTCGTCACAACCTCCGGGCGATGCAGGGACCGGTCTGCTCGATATCTTCCTTACGTTAAGTGGTGCAACAGGAGGGATATCAGAGTCTTCGAGATCCTCGTCCGCGGCAACCTCGTCCAACTCTGTCCCCGATGTCAGAGGCATGCTCATAATCCTTTCTTTCCGCTCTAGCGTGAAAGTCAAAGGCTTCCGCTTAATCTTATTACGCTTATTTTCTCTGCGAAGCGGATAAAGCTGCTCCAAGACTGAAATAGAATGCTCACTGTGGAAAGAACTCTTGCGCACAAAGACTGGCAGCTCTGGATCGTCGTTCCCGTTATTCACAACATGAATACCATCTCTAGCGCATGTATCCCTGTGTCTGTGTCGCCGGCGCTTTTTGACCTCGCTCGATGATGTACGCACTGCCTTCGACCGGGCCTCTTGCATGCTGGATTTCGCGGCAGTGTTTTCGCGCGCCGCAGAATTTCGCACGGATTTGTCGCCGTCTGAGTCCGACTCCGAGTCAACACCGGCTAGCCAACTCGGATGTTTGAACGCGAGTCCTTCATCGGACTTTCGCTCTATTAGCTCCCCATCGAACTCGTACTCATCGAGATACTTTCCGTTCTTCTTTCCGAGGTGCAAAAATCGGGCAGTATGCGACATAGACGACGAAGAAGACGACGCTGCAAGTGTCGTCGCGTCCGCAATGCCCTCCACTCCAGCCACTCGCTTGATCGCCCTCTGCCACATTTTAGGAATTGGGTGCTGCGGTGGCGGCGCGAATGCTTGAGCGACGACATCAACAGGAGGAGCATTTGTCTTCGCCGTTGTGGCTGCAGATTCAGACACGACTCGCCGTCGTGGGCGACGAGAATTGCGAGATTTCGACGGCGATGTTGGATATGGCGGATCCGCCTGTTGGGGAAGCATCTGTAATGGTGCAACAGGAGGTGATATTATTGGAAGAGAAGAAACTCTCTGCTTGTCTGACGTAGGGTATGGCGAGCCCGCAGCTAACTGAGGTGCATTCGCTGATAATGAAGACACTCTCTGCTTCTGTCGGTTCTTCTCTGTTGGCGTTGGTTGGACCCAGAATGCCTCTTCAGTCAGATGCGGAACTGGAACGGTAGGTCGCCCATCTTCGGCAAATAGATGGTGATGATGCGTACTGCCTCTGTGCCTTTCTATCACGGCTTGCGTACAGCTATTGGTGGATACTTTTCGAGGAGCAGAGGCGACTGTAGTCGCATGAAGATGTTTCCGTTTCTGCTCGGACAATAAGGGTAGCGGCGGGAGAGCTTTGGTTGTTACTGAGACGGAGCTCACGGTACCGGTGTGCTCCTTAGACAGTTTTTGCTGTGGTAGTCGTACCGGTAATGGTTCTGGTATCAGTGGACTAACAGGATTCGGCACTTGAAGATACGGCTTTGCTCCTAACAATGCCTTCCGAGAGTTTGAGGTTCGCGGCACTTGGAGCGACGGCAGTGGCGTTGGAGAGGCGATTGTCGTCATCTTCCTGATAATTAAGCAAATTCGTAGTCGCAGACGCCAGAAAGGAAGTCAACCGGAAATAATAGCATGCACAAGGAGACGCCTACAAGTCCAAAAGAACAGTATGATTCGCATCGCCAACATCGTACATATATATTTTGTTCACCCAACAGCCAAGAAGTTTCGTGATCGACCGTGATACATCGCAGAGCGGCTCATCCATCCGCTAGCCTCATGTGCGCTTTTGGCCCTTCCATGAAAAGAGTAAGATCGACCCGAGCGAACGCATCGCGAGATTGCGCGCTAGCGCCCAGCCATCAGCCGCTGTGGGAAGGTGAGTCCAGCCACGCCCTCAAAACAGCCAGCCACCCTGGGTACGCTACACTCTCATAACACCACGTCCTCGACCAATAAAGAATATGAAATAATCGGTTTCTATCTTCTTTTTTATATAGGATATTTAATGAGGGAATAGTAACAAAACATACATATAAACAAAGTTGCCGGAGCAACCGAGCTCTTAACTACGCGTGTTACGCTAATCGACGAGAAATATACTTTTCCAATAGCGTGTATGGGTTAGGGTCATTATAATCTGGAAGGGCAGTGTGATTGCGATGGCGTCAACAAATAGACGAATATGTCGCTAAATGTAGTCAATACGCTAATATTGCAGCATAAGCAGAGGTAATGCTGTCCGGTTTAGCCAAGGGATGAGGGATGAGGAAGAGCATCGCAGGGGGGGTTGAGGGAAAAGGCAGCTGAGGCCAGCGGTACAACATCAATCTGCCCTCTCACGCCCTTTGATTACTTGCCGATTCAATTTCTTTCCAATTGTATCCATCTGGGATTAATTCCGTTGCTGATAATCTTTGTGGTTACTAGCCAATTAACTGCGCTCAGCACATTGAATCAGATCTTTGAATTGCGGAGTCCAAGGTCATCGCCGCCGCATCTCACCGTCGCATCGCCAGCAATCACCTCAAATCCGTACGATCCACATCCCGATTTTCGCTTCCGTCTCGCGTAATACATAAAGATCATGTCTCGACGACGCGCTGAACCCGAGGAGGAGCTTGAGGTGTGTTATTATTATTCTATTCAATTTATTAATCTCTAAAATGGACTTTGAATGTGGGGACGATATCGAAGCCGCACCGAAGGATCGTCGCTGACTTCCGGATGCTTATTAGGCGCTGCCTTCCGACGAATCTGAAGAGGAAGAAGAATACGAAGATACTGATCCTGGTGCGTCTGAGGATGAGGAGGAAGAAGAGGAAGAAGAAGAAGAAGCTGCCGATGAATTCGATGAAGAGGAAGAGGAGGGTGAGGAAGGTGAGGAGGAAGAAGAAGAAGTTGTAGAGGTGACAAACGGCAATGGTGAGTACCATTGAACTATGTATGGGGTTCGTGGGATAGTACTAATTTCTAGCAGAGAAAAAGAAAAATGGTGAGAAGAAGGCTGCATCGGATGAGGATGATGAGGAGGAAGACGAAGAGACTGCCGAAGTTGAGAAGGAGGAAGAGGCTCCACCATCGAAGAAGCGGAAGACCGTTGCTAAGGAGGGTGCTCGTGCTCCAAAAGCTGAGGTATGTTGCCAGTTTCGTTTTTCATATATCAACGACATACTAATGATATCAATTAGGCGTAAAGTCGAATTGGATCCTAGTCTGATCCGTGTTTTGTAAAAGTTGTACTTTTGTGAATTGTAGCCCTTTTGGATTCACGACTAGTTCTCCGAAAGTAAGAAGTAGTTAATCGGCGATTGAATTATTTCCTTGGCTTCTTTTATATTTATCCTACATAGTTCCACAATCCGAATGCTATAAGATTCTTCAAAATAATACAGTCTCTTTGTAAGTCTCCATTTTCCATATTCGATGCAACTATAATACAATGCCAAAATACGTATTCGTGCGACAAATTCTCTCTCAGTCCACTGCCACCCATACGCATATAACACCGCCATCGCCTACGGCGACCAAATATTCTCCATGCGGACTAAAAGCTAGGTGCCTGATTAGTCGACGTGAACGGGGAATGGCAAGCGTAACATGCGGCTTGATGGTCTGAAAAGGGTCCGCAATCGCGCTGGTGCCGTCTCCCGCGAACGACGTGCGTGACGATGTAATTGAGCGAGGATGTGTAAGATGATGAAAAGGAACGAATCCCGCCGCAGAAGTATGTGTGGCTTTGGCAGACGCTGGAGAATTCGCCGATAGAGTCTTCAAATTCAAGACAGAGGACGGCGATTTAAGCGATCCTTGTACCTTGTTCGAGGATGATTGCGGTGTTGGTGACAAAATATCTTCGCGCCGCCTTATTGTCTTTATCGCTGTCGGAGTCGATTTCTTCGTTCTGTCCAAGTCGATAGATGACACGTTGCTTCTCTTCTTAGCCGCAAGTCTGGGTATTGTTGCTATATCCTTTGCAGGAGTCGCTGATCTCTGAGTAGATGACTCCTGCGGCTCGCCCTCGCTCGGAGCTTTGGAAACCTGATCTGAAACTTTGGAGGTGTTATCCAGACCCCAAGTATCCTTCTTTTGAAGAATTGAAAGAGCTGGAAGGCCGATTGCTGCTGCTGTCGCTGCTGATGCTGCTGCCGTCATCTCGTTCCTGCGTTGCTGTACTTCGACAGGATGCATGTCGTCAAAATACGAGTCCAATACCTCTAGCGCATTAAGCATGTATGTCTTCAACTCCCCGTCCACGTCGGCCGTGTGCGACTCCGACAACTTCTCGCTCACGTCAATTTTTCCAGCTTTCCTACTAGCCTTGCCCGCGACTGCCGTGGACTTGTCCCCAATGTGATGGATGATCGACGCCGGATCATCTACTTCGATCTCTTCGTCAGATGATGAAAGACCTATAATCCCGCCTTCAATGTTAGATATAATGCTGTCATTGACAGCGGAGTCGTCCCTAACTTTGACAAAGGAACTATTGCTTTTTGGAAGCACCCTGGAATTTGGAAGATCATTTATGCCGTTCTCGATGTCATACTCGTCGCTAGCAATATCAATCACGTTCTGCAACGTAGCTGAAGGATTCACAGGTCCGACAATAGGAGACGACTCTCTTGACGACGAACCACGCTGAGGGTCCATAACCTTATCTTCATCTGGTGCTGCAACTGATAGCTCACTTTCGCCCATGTCCTCATTTTCATCGACGTCGTCATTTTCATCGATGTCGTCATTTTCATCGATGTCGTCATTTTCATCGGTACTCTTGCCCTCCATATCCTCGGCGCCATCATCCTCAAAATGTTCTACATCTTTCATATTTAAATCATCGTCAGGATGCTTCTTAGCCAGGGAAACAGGCAACTTGCTTTTAGCGTCATCCATTTCCGCGCTCTCAACTTCTGCAGTATCCTCTTCAGCAAAATCCGTTCCTTCAGTCACTTCCTCCTCGTCCAAAGCCGCGATATTGTCATTAAGCTCATCATCCTCATTCATCTCGATATCGCTCTGCTCCCGACTCAGCAGTTTTCTTAGTTCTCTACTTCTCTGACGCTTTTTCTTAAGTCGTGTCAGCTCTCTGGAAGTGGCCCAAACTCCGACCCTTCGCCTGCGCTGTCTGGTCTTTGACGCTGACGTCGACTCTCCTTCATGGTTGTCGAGTTCTGTGTATTGCTCCCTCCGAGGAGGCTCTTCCTCGCCTGCAGTCGCGTCGTCGTCTCCCAATTCCAGACTCTGCAAGTCAAAAACATATGCCTTCCCAGCATCGTTCCCCATAGCAAGCATTGGAGTAACGCCTTTCACACCGGTAAGCTTTCCAAACCGCATATACCAAGGCTCCGTATTAGGGATACTGAATTGCATCAACCGCGTAAACCCTTTCCCGAACGCGGAGAGCGTATCGCGTTTATCATGATTTGTCGGGGCATTATTCTGAGACAACGAGTCTGCCGTAGCGGAAACGAACCCGTCGATCTGCCATAGCACTATTTTGTGCTCCTTCGCGGCCTTGGAAAGTACGAGGTCGCCGTAGAAGGCAATGCCGTCAACGTAATTGGAGTGGATGACGTTTGAGGAGAAGTGGGCCCAGTAGAGAACTATTGGGTCGTCACGGTGCATGGGGAGGGTCGATAGATTGGGGAGGGCCCAGAGGTTGACTTGATTGTCCATGCCGCCGGATATAAGGAAACGACCTGAGTCGTGAAAGGCCTGCAGTGGATGAGTTTCTATATTGTAATATTCTGAAAATATGGCGTACTTACTGCAACGAGCACTTGCTCCCGATGGCCCCCTCCGCCACAGATAATTGCGCATGGCTGTTCGCTGTATTTAGGGTCAACTGTCCAGACACGGATTGTGTGATCCCCTGATGTGGACGCGATGATATGCGGATGCGTAGGACAGGATTGTAAGTCGAGAATTTCCTGTAATGATTCATATTAGTCTGCGTGTGTGTGCCATTGCACCGACATGTTACAGCTCAATCGTACATCACCGTGTCCTTTCAGGGCCTATTGAATACATCAGTATAAGCTTAACTCCCGAACGCACAAACGACGGAAACATACGCGAACCAGCTTCCCGCTGCCACAGTCAATGATCTTGACAACTCCACTCTTTCCACCAACTGCCAACCATGGCTTGCCCGTTCTTGAATCAGACGTCCAGCATACTGAGCATAAACTTTCCTCGGGCTATAAGACGTCAATCTCAGTAGTTCAAAATCCAGGAAATAATCAAAGGCTCCTTTCTTACGTTCTCATCTGTATACGTCGCAATGATATCCAGTTGCGTTTTGTCGCGAGCCGTACCGCATGCGGCAATAATCACCTACCACAGAAATTAGCCAACCTACGTAATCTGCGAGTGTCTATACTATGTAAGTAGCATACGTATGTGTCACCAATAGTCGCAAATATCTGGGGCTCTTTAGGTCGCGAGTAAGGATAAAACGAAACTGAATAGAATATCGAAACGCTACTTGTCTAAAATATAGATAATCCGCATTTAGTTACCGTACCGATCCTAGCATATGCGAACGAATTATATGAACCAACCTGAGCAAGACTTTCAAGAAGGAACTTTTTCATTATGATGTCAAGCAATGCAATGACGCATATCACGGGTGCAGGGGGAAATTCGAAAGATGCGATGCGAAATAGTGAATATTGCCGTAACTCCCTGATAGAACCGCCGCAGTCATAATCTTCAAGTTTGACTGTCAAATGGCTTGATTAATTCGTGTGTCTCAGATATATAGGATGAGGTCCCATCAAACGCGTAAACAAACTCACCGCGCGAATTTCAGTACTATAGCAACTGCTTCCGCCGCATTATATCACTCAGAAGTTCCAGTATAACACCAATCTGAAGTCGCCGACAACAACGTCCCTCGATCTAACTTGCAATGACAACTTGGTTTAAGTATAGTTGCCTCGCAGACAAGCGCGATGAATTCTGGAAGTCGTTCACACAACTCGAACAGCTGTGGACAAAACGCCCCGCCAGCAACATCAAACGCCCTAACCCACTACCACCGACTGAAACATTGTCGTCACGCTTCAAGCTCAATGGATGTCATTCCTCCCAACCGCATGATGTCGCGCACGGCTTCAGCGACAAGTACGCGTTTGGCATCCGATTTCCGGCTCCGCTGTTGCCGAGATACACAACTACAATTATGGCCTCAACGTATGAGTCTATAATCTACATAGCGCGTGAAGTCCTAATATACCAAATTCCACCACTACGTTCCTCACAGGGTTACCGAGCCGGCGAGTGGGATGTCGAACACCCAATTTGGAAAGGTAGGTTACGCGTCCTCGAACTGGGCAATGCCTCCGTTTCGGCAACAGACCTGCGGTGTGAATTGCGATTGGAAGACTCGAACACTGGTGAGCTGTTTGCTTGCGCTCCATATACAGCAGCCGGAAAGGGTTTGGAGCCGGTGTTGGACTCGACACGATTCTTCGTCATAAGGGTCGTGAATGGAAATAGGCACGCGTATTTGGGAATGGGATTCTTGGAGCGAAGTGAGTCGTTTGACTTAAGCATTGCACTACAAGACTTTCGGAGGTAATCAATTGTATGGTGTGCTCTTGTAATACCCGCGGATGCTAACCACTACTCGTTAATAGGCATTCCAGTCCGCTGCCACCGACAATTCCAACGACAAGCAGAGAGGAGGCTGCTAGAGATTACTCACTGAAAGATGGGGAGACCGTAACTCTATCATTAGGGGTACTGCGTCTAGTTAGTCTACGTTAATTTGGCCAAAGTGCTGACGATTTTGTTGGATAGAAAGGCAGCTCTCGACGAAAGTCAACGTCTCCTAATATCCTGGACAACGACTCATCTTCACCGTCAAACGGCGGTGGATTTCCATTCCTTCCGCCACCACCTTCAGCACAGCAGGTCAAAGATCAAATTAGAAACTCGGTGCCGGTTGCCGCCGTGGCCACCGTCAGCAGTGGCAGTAGCGGCGTCAATGACGATGACGATTTTGGCGACTTCGTTTCATAAGTGTGTTGCACTTGCATGTGGACAAATGACTTTAAGGGATTGTAGCATATATAGGCTATTTTGGTTTGGTTACTATATACGGGTTGAAGGGCGACAGCCTTAGGAAGATTGTATATTCTATAACAAATGCAATGAATTTGAACCGAGTATGCTCAAACTGTCGTAAAATACATAAATATGAAGCCGAACATGTCTATGACCAATACCTTATCGTCAAACCCCTTCTAAATACTAAATCGCAAACGACATCCTCATTATCCAATCTATACCGCAGATCTTCCATCCGCGCTCCTTATAGTATCGTGTTGTCAATCAGTCTCGTCTTTCCGCCGAACTTATTTGGAACCCTCACAGCCAAACTGACGATTGCGCCCTTCAGTGGCTGCACCTTGTCCACCTCCAGCAGAGTCTCCGGGTCCGAGACGCAAATATATTCGATCTCTTCCCTGGCGAACTTCTCAGTAATGGTTTGCACAACCTCGTCCACCAGCGGCTGTCTATCAGTGACGCCAGTGCGGTAGAGCTCCACGGCCCTCTCCAATCCAAGATTGATAACTGCGGCATCCTGCCGCGTTTCCTCACTCAAGTAAAAGTTCCTCGAGCTCATCGCCAGCCCATTCGCCTCCCTCACCGTAGGCACAACATGCACCACCGTCCCGAAGCATAAGTCTTTCACGAGCCTCCGCACCACAACTGTCTGCTGCACGTCCTTCTGTCCGAAATACACCCTTTCGGGTTGCACAATATTCAACAACTTCGTCACTACTGTCGCCACGCCCCGGAAAAAATGCGGTCGCACTCTACCCTCAAGCTGCTCAGAAAGTCCATGAACAGTCACGAACGCGCCTGTCTGCGCTGAGGTCTCGAGCGGGATGCCGGAGGGATACATTTCCTCCACGCTCGGCATGAAAATAGCGTCCACTTTCGCGGAGGGAAGCGAAGCGAGCAGGGATACGTCGTCCTCTATGGTGCGCGGGTAGGATGACAAGTCTTCGGTGGGCGCGAACTGGGACGGGTTAACAAATATTGACACGATTGTTTTATCGTTCATGCGCGCTGAGGACTTGACCAAGGAAGCGTGGCCACCATGCAGGGCACCCATGGTCGGGACGAAGCCGACTGACTGATCCTCAATGAGTGCGGAACGCCGCCAAGCACGAACTTCGGCAATGGTACGGAGAATTGGAATCAGAGTAGATGGAACAGGTGCTGGAGTGGCGGCAGTGGCGGTCGCGGTCGCAGTCGCGGCAAGTGTGGAATTATGTCGAACGCATATCGTAGAAGTCGATTGTATCGATGAAATAATCGGTGAGAATGTGCTGAAAAGACGAAGGAAAACACGTCCCGTAGAGAGGTTGTTGAGGGCACTCATAGTTGTTGCAGCGTGTTCGCGTGGTGAGGTTTTCGAGGTAGCGTTCACTCAGATTCAATCGATCCTACCGTTGAGCCTAGCGCATTTGCATTCTAGCGCATCCTATACTCTTAGGAGCTCGATTATAATCGCTTAATTTTGTTGATTGTGAGTAATTAGACTGTAAGACTCCAAGAAATTGGAGGCTGACTTAAAAGTGGCACCGGCCCGTTGAGCGGAACTAATAAAATTACTCCACGAACGCCGGCGCACCGCACACTGAGCCGAGGCGACCCCAGGGGCTGGGGAGTTTCGCGAAAGGATGGCAAGAAGTGGGTTAGGGTCCGCGTTAGCGACTTCCAATGTCATTAAGGGATTTGTACTTGACTATTTGGCTGGCTACTAGGGTTTGGTGAGTTTTGCAAGACTGCCTAGCATTTGCTAAAGTGCAAGCCCACTTCTACTTCACGACACCTATATTTCGATATTTCAGAATCGCTTTATTAATTTTATACAATGCACGTGGATACTGCACTAGTGACGAGAGATCAATGCCGCAGATAACTGATCCTGAACAATTAACCAAACCTGATAACTCCGGAAATCCCAACTTCCTCCCACCCCTTGCAAAACTATTAAAAAAAAAAAATTTAAAAGACCAGACATAGCAGTAATCCCTACGCATGCCTACTTCCCTAATTCGGAAATACATCAGAGCTTTCTCTCCAGATCGATATACTCCGCGTACGACAAATACTCCTTCGAGCTCTTATATCTAATAAGCTTTATCGACAGCTTCTGCCAAGAACCATTGTATCCCGCTTTGTGCACAAGGCTCTCTAATGTCTGCTCCTTGGAATCGAAATGCTCGGGAGGAACGTCGGGTAGATAGGTTGCTGAAAATCGGCGTCCGTTAACGATGAACGATATTCTGATCCCGTGAACGCCCCATTCCCAGTCTAACGGTCCACTAGCATCCTCGAAATCGGTGAGAAGTGAGACCCTGTAGCAGTGGCAGTTAGTAAAGGAAGAAGCATCGGGGGGGTTAACTTCACTCCGTGAACGTACCCGCACTCTAGAGACCTAAGATCTTTCAACGCGATCGGGTTGAACCGCGTATCGTCGAAGGCCCTAAATAGCAAGACGTTAGCATTTCACACAGAACTTTGGCAAAGAACCAATAGTGGGCATACGCAGTCTGCGCATAGGCCCTCAAGCCCCTCTCCAACGGCTGAGGCTCAAACGTGCCAATACACCCGCGCAACCTCGACTGTCCGCGAACAACGATGTTCCACGTCACAAACAGCGGGAACTGTTCCCCACTTCCGTACGCAAGGACCTTACTAAACGAATTAGACACCGCGGATTCGGCAGAGGACAAGGAGGTTGACGAGGAGGTCTCGGCATCAGCGGACTGGGCCTTCTCGAAGGTCGCAAGCGCTGACGGCGTGCGATTCTCGAAATGCGCGACGAGCACGTCGAAACAGTAGGCGCACTGGGCTTTCGAGGCCATTTGGTCTTTTGAACGAGACTCGGTCGGACCAGTGTGAGGAAACCAGAAACCAAATGGTCTTCGAAGCGTACCTAACTGCTGAGTGCGTCGTGTGCTTTTGGCCGTCGCTAATGAACGCTTGGGGCTGGGAGTGGAAGTGGGACTCGACTGCTCAAGCTGGGGAATGCAGTTGGGAGCTGCAGTTGGGAGAACCGCAGTGCACACACTGCAGTCTCTGATATGCTGCAAGCGCCCCGCCCGCTGTTCAGTTCGCACCTAGTGCCACTGTCCAGTCACACATACTTTGTTACCCTACCTTTCATTAAAGTTGAGCTGTCCTTAACTGTCAACCCGAGTCCCATCAATCAACTTACCCGCGATTTCAAGGCCACCATTAATTGATTCTACAGCCTAACTTGCCCACCAAATCGCCGCTGATTCCACAGGGTATAAATTCATACAAATCGCGATGATCCTGCGATCAAAGGTTTTTGGCCTTTTCCTCCTCCTGGTCGCCGCGCCGTCCGCTCTCGGGGCCATCGACGTCGACCCTTCCCTCTCGCCCACGGCCTACATCGCCAAAGCAGACGCGCTCCTCACGCAGGGCAATTTCCAGGAGGCGCTGCAATTCTACGACGCTGCGGTCAAGAGCGATTCGCAGAACTACCTGTCCGTGTTCAAGCGCGGAGTCACGTATCTCTCGATCGGGAGGCTGAACCCAGCGATGGCGGATTTCGATAAGGTGTTGGAGATGAAGCCTGATTTCGACTCGGCGCTAGCGCAACGGGGAAAGTTGAGGCTTAAGATGGGACAGTGGGAGGGTGCGAAGCGGGATTTTGGGAATGCGGGGGGAGTTCAGTCGGAGAACGTGAGTATCTGAGTGTCTGATAGGATAGTTCTGTGGTCCCGACTGGCTTGCTAACATCCCACATACAGATCCGACAAGTCGCCGCAGCAGAACGAGAAACTGAGGCTGCAAAGGCAGCAGACGCCGTTGGTGACATGAACGCGTGCATAGCTCACGCGAGCGAGGCAATTGCGTACGCGCCATCGCTGGTGTCCCTCCGAACACTCCGGGCGAAATGCCGAATCGCTAAGGGCATGCTTCAAGAAAGTGTCGCAGACCTAGGCCACGTCGTGAGTGCGAATCCACTGGCACCGGAACCGCATGTCCTTATCGCCAAACTGCAGTATATGTTCCTGAACGACCGCGAGCGTGCAATCTCGCAACTGAAGAAATGCCTGCATTACGACCCCGATGCGAAGGCATGCAAGGCGAACTTTCGTGAATTCAAGAAGCTAGACAAGGAAATTGTTAAGGCGAAGGAGCTCAAAGAGAAGCGCATGTGGGGATCTCTTGAGAAGGTGCTCGTTTCTGGAGAAGGTCTTCTCAAGCGAATCGAAGTCATTACTGCAAAGATTGGAGAGGAAGAACACATCCCCACAGAAACCACCAAGGACCTGCAATCGGACTTTCTAGAGGACGCGTGCGAAGCCTATCTGAACCTCAAGCGCTGGGGTCCCGGCGCGACATTCTGCGCCCGCGCACTTAATCACCGGCCCGAATCCGTCCCCGCACTGCTCTTCACAGCACAAGTTCACCTTGACAACGACAAGTTCGAACAGGCTATCGAAGTGCTCAACAAAGCGAAGGAAGCGACTCACGGTCAGAACCAGAGGGTGCTCAACATGCTCAACGAGGCGCATATCCTACTCAAGCGCGCAAGCACCAAGGACTATTATAAAGTCCTCGAGGTGCCGCGCGACGTGTCCGAGCGTGACATCAAGAGAGCATACCGCGCTAAAACGAAAGAGTTTCACCCTGACAAGTACCGCGGTAAACTTAAACCCGAGCAAGTCGAGAAGAAAATGGCCGAAATCAACGAAGCGTACGAAGTTCTGTCGAACCCGGAACTTCGCGAACGTTTTGATCGTGGCGATGATCCTAACGACAACTCGCAGCCTGGCGGCGGCGGTGGAGCACATGGTGGATTTAATCCGTTTCAGCAAGGTGGGTTTGGTGGATTCGGCGGAGGTGGTGGACAGCAATTTTTCCAACAGGGTGGAAGGACTTTCTATAGACAGCAGAGTGGTAGTGGCGGCCGGCCGAACGGGGGGCAGGGAAATTTTAAATTTCACTTTTAGCTGAATTAGTAAGTGAGTTGTAAGATTTTTTGAAAGTTGGTGTGCAGGAATTGCATATTGGTGACGAGAGCATTTCGTCTTTGCTTTGCTGTTCCCCATCCGCTTTGTGGTACTGGGACACTCCTAGTTTTTTAAATCTTTTGTTTTTATTTTGGCGTTTAGGAAAAAGTATTTCGAACTTCGTGTTTAGACTAGACATGTGTTTTCTAAGTTCAACGATGAGTACATTGAAACCATATCAAGTGTCCATCTTGTGTCAAATGACCCCTTTTGAATAAAAAAAAACGAATAAGCCCCCCAACGCATCTCTCGTGTACAAGTACAGACTATTAAACACTATTATTAAATTACCTCCTCCGGTCCCTGTCCTTCTGTCCTCGCTCGTTATCCACCAAACTCAAGTCCTCTTTATACCCTCCACCTTCTCATTAAACTCTGTCCTCACGACGCTGCTAAAGTTCCTCAACCGGTTCCACAACTCGTTTATCCCAATCCTATTTTCCGGCAGCATCGAGTACTGCAGGCTGTACAGCCTACTCCGCTGGATGGGCACGAACTGACCGGTAAGTAAGAGAGATATCACACGAAATGAGAGGTAGTGCCGCTGAATGCGCTTGCTGAGGAGAAAGTATTGTTGGAACATTGCTGTGACGGGGAGGGCGATTGGCTGGCAGACTGTTAGACGATGAACGAACAGCTGATAATTATAGACAATAAAACTCACCTTTAATCTAATATACACAGTCGGGGTATTAACCTCGGGCAGCATTGTGCCCTCATTATCCGGGACTAACTCGAACTCGATACCACCTGGTAACCGTTTCGAGTCTTTCAACCGGAGCATTATCGCAAATAGTGGGAAATGGTTCAGCAATGCGAGTGAACTCTCGAGCACGGCATTTATCACGATGATGCCTAAACGCGCGCTCGCAAACGTGAGGTAGAACACCAACACGGTGGGTAGCAAGAATGTGAGGAGCGTGAAGAGAAGCGTGCCGATGAGTAGTTGGTCCAAGTCATAGTCGCAGGAATCGATACGATTTCGGAGGACGTTGCGTCGCTTGCCTCGGAAGAGATGGAACAGGGACACCAACACCGTGAGCTGCCAGTTGTATATACGCGCAGAGGCGAGGTAGCAGGAGTATATCTGTATGGTGAGAAAGGAGATGAGGTCGGCGATGAGTGCGATGGGGAACGTCGCGCCGACGAAGCCGGAAAGACCGATAAAGTAGACAAGATCTGGCAGGAAGGGGCGAAATATTCGGAGATAGCCGCCCCAGAATTCGATGAGCCAGAGAAAGAGTTCGCCGAAGAATGCGACGAGCTCGTTGTTGAGCTTGAGACCGCCGGGCCAGTTCATCAGCCATTCTATCGTCCTTCGTAGACCAGTTGTGAGAATCTCCTACTTCACATCAGCATTTTTGGCTCCGAATCAAATGTTAAAACAAACACATACATTGATGCAAAAATCCACAGCCGAGACAATGAGATCCCTGTTGTCAATGATATACGCACCCACCGCCGCGCCCATAATAATGTCGTTGGCCACCAGCCATAAACTGTTATAGAACCGAATATACTCCGGATGGAAAGTCGTCATGCTCGCCAGGTCCCGCTTTTGTCGCCGCAGCGTGATGTACTGTATCGGCCAATAGCACGCCTGTTGTAGTCTTAGATCCAATTGTTGTACTACAACCAGATATTAGCGTATCAACATTAGGACGTATCAAACAAACGGTTTCCCATACTGGTAGCAGAAATGTCCTTCAGTGCGGACACGTTCGCCTTCGGTCGCCACTCTATCACCACTAAGACCGCCTCCGACAGCACCCTGTACAGCATCAACCCGCCCATCAACGCCCACATCACCGAAATCAGCAACAGCGTCCACAGGAACGAAACCAGACTCAGCACCTTCCCAAATACCAACTTGAGCCCGTGCGTCAGCGCATCCCACACCGATTGTGGTCCCGCCGGCCGCACGGTCGCGAGAGCCGCCGCGTCCTGTAGGAGCCCACCTAGGTCGTGTGACCAGTTAATCTCGTTTATCCAAGTGTCTATACATTTCTCGTCGTCGGCTTGCTGGGGGAACCCGAATACCGTGTGCATCTTCATGCGCTCCATAAGTATGCTGCTTAGTTTGTGCCCCTTGTTGAAGTCCTCGTCATCCGCGTTCTTCAGGTCGACGCTCCGATCGGCGAGTTCAAGGGTGATGGGAGTGAAGGAGAAGTATTGCAGGCGACGAGGGAGCGGGCGCATAAAAAAAATGACTTGGAAGGAGATGCTGTGTGAATGGTGGACGTGGCAGCTGGATAGGTCTTCTGGTGGACTCAGAGTATTTAAGTCGGAACCTTGGTAGGCAAATCGCGGATGAGCCTTCAAGTTGTCCATGGACACCTTGAGTGGTAGTCCGCGGTCCGCACTCCAGTTGAGGGTTCCAATTATCGAAATTTTCGAGGAGTCAAAATTGCTATTGCGGTTCGTGGACTTGTACGGCGTATCCAGGAGCGTCGCCTTCCTTTGCAGTATCCTATTCATCGTCGCAACCTACTCCCAATTAGGCAAAAAATTCTCAACAACTAGCCGGCCTTACCACCACTTACATCTATTCCCGGTAATATAGACACAACCAGAAATTCCGCCTTGGAATTTTGAAATCCAACCAGCAGCGCCGGATCCAGCGTCTGAGGCATCGCGTCCGTGGGCCAAAAGACTCTAATCACAGATGGATTGACCGAATTCTCCTTGCTCCTCGTGCGGACATGTTGCCGATACGCGAATATCTTGTCGTAATCATATTCAATCTTCGGAACCCTCCTGACCTTGCTGCTCCCGTACCAGTGCCCGTTAGCTCCCCCCCGAGGTGGCGTGCGCTCCAACGTGCTGTAAGACGGAAATCCCCGCTCGGTCGGATAGCCCTGCTGTGTCCTCCGGTACGCGGTCTTGGGAATCGAGAGGTAATCCAAACGATGGGCCACGTCGTTCTCATCCGTCGGCGAGCTTGCATACGACACGGGCACAGACTTTGTCGCCTGCGAAACGGAAGTCACTCGAGTAGCGGATCCGCCGTCACTGGGTATGTATATGTGGAGTTTTGCCGCAGCCTTTTTGGCCGACAAGTCAGGCGGTTTTTTTGTCTCTTTCTCCATATCCTTTGCCGTATGAGTACGGGCGTGAGCGATCAATTAGAAGCTCCCCCGCCGGCGCAATTGGTCCCGCGCAGATATGCCCCACCTGTCTTTGCGCAACCTTCGCTCCGACTCGCGGATGGCGATTTTCCAGACTGGTAAGAAGATCGCGAGGAGCACGAGTGTGAGCCCACTGAAGGCTTGGATGAAGCGGATCTGTGTTGAGGGTGAAGCCATGTTAGCGAACTGCTAAAACGCGCCGCAGGTGCAAGGTAGGGCATACCAGGATTCCCTTCTGCCAGATGCCCACAGCAACGGCGGTAATGAACTGGAGAACACGGAATTTGTGGGACGCGTAGCCTGCTATGAAGATGATGATGGAGAGGAAGGTGAGTGGTACAAGGCGCATTTAACCGAGGCGACGTAGCGACGACGGCGACTTGTGCATGTTCGGGGCAATCCCACGCGAAACAAAAAAAACAAGAATAATTAAGGGGCGCTTTTGCTTGTAGGAGGACAAAGAGATTGAGACTGTGAAGTAATTGTGGGTGATGGTGGACAATGAGATGAATGGAGTAATAAAATGAATGATGTGGTGGAAATTCGAGAGGTCGCGCTCCGGTCCGCAACGCGCTGCCCTCCCTGCATCGGTGCGCGGTTCGCGATCTGCGTTCAAGATCCCAAACGATGTGTCGATTTCATTTCATCGCCTCGTGCGAGTCAAGCAGAAGTATCGGAGGTTATTTCGGGATTTAAAATTTACGTCAATCAATAACAATAATATTAGGATGGCTAAATTGTCTTAATGTAAGATGTGGAACGGTAGTTCGATCCCATTTTCCGCAGAGCAACTTGGTTCATAATACATGGGAAACTATAGTATGATGCTACTAGATGGGCTCTAAATGATGTACCTCGTCGGTGACATGACTGAGATATACCTCTATAACATATTTACAATTGGAAAATAGCGTAACCCACTAGAAAGAGCAAATAGCCAGCAGTGATAGAAACCAGAATGTAAATGCACAGCTTTGAGCACATCGGTCGTATTCATCAGCCGACTCCTTCAGACAGTAGTTGGTCATAGATATGCGTTATTCGGATCAAGTGCAGAAAAATATCCAAATCCTGTGCTTGGTGAATAGTATTGCCTTTATCTTAATAAAAGACCGCTGTCGTTGGTAATTTGCTTGTCGTGCGTCTTGGGCTGAAATGGTCAAGCACTCGCCGACTCTGGGGCGGTGGGCAGCTCATAATCATAGTTCGGACACTGGTCATATCCGGATTGTATTAACTGTTCAACAATGCTAGTTTGTGCCAGGTTGCCAGCAAGAGAATCGTGGTCGTATACTCACTGAAAATTATATATCAAAAAGTTGTCCCCTGTACAATAGCTTTTCAATTGTTCCACTCTGCTTCCAGCCGCATCTTCTTATATGCGCCGTAGGAGTCATCGGTACGAGCGATCCTGCGTGCAACGCATGAAGCCTATGGAATGGAACCGTTTTTTTGCCGTCGTCCATAATAGAAGCGTATACCATCATTGGTATTTGCCGAGCAGGGCGTCGAAATAATGACTTTATTTTGTCACATATAAGCAATACGCCTTCATTCTACTCGAGTACCAACTTTGAAGCGACGGGGAGACGACCGCTGGCATACAAATCCAATCACCTTGACTCTCCATCGGCGAACATGCTATTTATTTAGGTGCAGTTCACCGACGAGAGTGCACATGCGCCTAAGGCAAAGCCGCTGTCCCTTGTCTGTAAGTGCCACTCTGACGACCGACCCTGTCAGGAACCAGTCCTCTGGTTCCTGACAGGGTAAGGGTTAGTGGACGACGAGGGAAGTCGGAGATGAGCGTCGGACGTCCTTGGAGCAGGGTGCCGGCGAAGAGCTCATCGGAGAAAAGTTCTGTTTAGTTGTCTTCAGAGAGGTCTTGCGACCGTGTTTGATTTTTGACTCGAATATATTATTCTAAAACCAATAACTAAGTCTTTCAACTGTGAAGTTGGGTTGCGCTCTAACAGTACCCCTGCTACGGTTGTACTCCCATCGCCCCGCTATAAGTAATGAGAATCGTTTCGGCCGGCATCAGCTAGAAACCGTTCCTCCCTCGCGGCATTCCATAAAAAAAATAAGAGGAGAGGGCCGGGGTGAAGAGGCGGGCGATATAAAATATCTGGTGAGTACAGACCGTTGCTACAAAAGTCGAAGGCAATCACAAATATCTGGGAAATTTCGCAACTCTGTAACTACAATACGCCCGTGCGTCATGCCACAGTGGAAAGGCCTCAGTTGTTTGAAGACAGGAGGTTTTGGTCAAAGGAATCGATATTAGTACGAACCTCGTCATTCCATCCTCGTTGTGCTGACGACGACCTATTTTTCTTCAAACTGTACTGGGTAAGTTGATCCTAAGGATGACGAAGCTTTTCAATGTGGCTCGACTTGGAATTTATAAGAAACGAGAGCGACCGTGTTTGTATGTCCTTGTTGGAATTTTCAACACGGAATAATAATTTTAACCGCGCCGTTGTATCATAGCTGGCAGTCGTGAATAGGATAGATTCAGCCGTCACCATTGCAATTGACACCTGCTGCCCTCTGGGCTGGTTCAAGTAGTTAGAGGCTCCAGACCAAGTTTTGGAATATGGAAGTCGATTCGGGTCGTCACAGGTCGTCACTTCGTTATCCAACACATGACGTCATCTGTAAGGCTTCAAAATGTATGTGCCTGTAGTTCCCCGTCGTCAACCTCGACCCAAACGGCGGTTGGCCCCCCTCCCCCACACGAAATTTTTTCTCGGTGAGCCGATGGCCGGAACCGGACCCGCAGAGTTTGTGTTGTGTTGTGGCGGTGGCAATGCAGTTCCTCGGTGAAATGCACCACCGAGGCGTTTCACTTAGGAAATGCAAATTCGTTTGTCGATGGGCGGGTGTCTCGGAGCTCATCGACCTACCGAATAATAGTAATCTGTGATAGTAACGCTCAATGTTTGACCCGCGTCAGATCCGAAGAGCGTCCGACCGTCCGGCCGTCCGGCACGGCCCGCGTGGCGGTGCTACGGCGATGGCCGGCTGTACCTGCTGAAAAGGACGCTAGTACTTTTTAGGGAGGACTATAGAAGTCTCTGAAAGCCGTCACGCCGAACGCCTGCAACTGTTGATGCCGTGGGCGATATGCACGTCACTTCAAACTCGTACCCTTATTGTAACAGGCGCCCCTTGAAACCCTACACGAATGCGTGCAGCGTTTTAGCTTTCGGCGCCTCACGTCAGCACCTTCACGTGCGTCGAGGCTTCTGGAAGGGTACCTGTTAGGGTGATCTGTTCCAAAATTGTCTAGGACGCCCCCTCCCCTCTCCCCCTTCCCCAACATAAGGAGCTGGTTATTATTTCCAATTGTGAGTAGAGACGTGGATTAATGAGTTGTCATTTTTTATGGGCTTCCAAGGATGCGGGGAGTGAGTGACAGGTAAGTATTGGGGCTTTTGAACGGGTTTAATGGGAGCATTCTGGCTAGCGTGCGCTGATCCCACTAACAGTTAGCTGGCATTGTAGGTATTTTGCAATTGGCATAGCTTGCTTGGCATTCCGCTTGTACTTCAACTGCACTTCCACCTTAACTCTGAGAACGCAGCGTCGATACTTGGAATTCGCCGCTCCGGCGTCGGCAACGGCCGCCAGATCTGAGATCGCTGTGAGATCGCTGGCGATCGAACCCGCCCTGTGCCCTGTCATCGCGCGGCGCCTCTTCGAAGAAAAAATATGCGAAAGCAGGTCGCGCGGCTGTCGCGTGCTATATAGGACCTGCAAGCCTCCCTCCGGCATCTGCTCTTGCTTGTGGCTGGGTTTGTCAAAAGAATTCATGCCTGCTTTCTAGACGTTTTGCGCGACGATGCTGTGATAGTCGGTGTCTGAAAGGTTTGATCTCTACTATCCAATTGCAATTGAGAAAAATTTACTAAAATTTGTCGAAATTTGTCCTTTTTTTCCCAGCCCTGATCCATTCCCCGAGCATTTATATATATGTATATGATTTCAAAGCGTTCTCTGTTATTTTCTTTTAATGAACATGTGAGTGTCTTCGAATTCCCCCCCCTCTCCATCCGCCCTCTTCTCTGGGGGACCCCGCTCCTCTACCACGCCCGAATACTAACCCTGCCCACCTACTAGCACCTTCATTACAATCCACGACCTTACCGGCTCTGCCACAACCCTCTTCGCCTCCTCATCCCTCCCCTTCCTCCTCGGCCACCCATCCTCCGCCATCGAAGGCACCTCCCCCTTCTCCTTCTTCCACCCCTCCGAGCTCAGCGCAGCGCAGGCCGCCCATGCACGCGTCGTCTCCACCGACATGGCCGCCGTCCTCGCCCTCATCCACATCCGCAACGCGCAGGGGAATTACGTCAAATGCGAGTGCTTCGTCACCGTCGTGCACGACGTCCTCGTCGCCACGACGTCCATCTACGAACACACACCCAAGTCCGAAGACCGCGCGCGACGAGCACCGGCCATCCGCCGTGCGTTTTCGCCAGCGTCCCAATTCCCTGCTGAGCACGAGTCACGCGCGGCCCTGATTCTTGACAGGGCCAGCGTGCAGGTGCCGGTACTGTACGCGACCCACTCTATCGAGGAAGTGTGCGGGATCGGCGATGCTGAGCTAACAGGATTCAGCTTGTGGGATTGCATGGACGTACGGTCGCTGGAGCGGGCCCAGCTGGCGGTGCAGAGGGCGAAGGAGAATGACAGCATTGCTTACTTGCGGTTCGGATGGCGCGATCCACGGAGTGCCAGCCCCGGCGAGGCCGATGCCAGCACCGAGGGCGAAGCCGCGGGCATTGGCGAGGTTGAAGCGGTCGTGTCGTGCACCTCCGACGGCCTCGTCGTCGTTGTGCGTCGGGCGGTCGGTCCCGCCACAAAAGAGCACGAGGCGCTGGTAGACGGTGCTGGCTCGGGCGTATTTGCCAGTCCATGGGGCGCGACATCTCCGATCTTACCGCCGCCATTGCCACGCGAACAGTGACACCGAACAAACAGCTACGCAGACGAAAATGCAGCGGACGATGTAATCGGAAACATTCAGCAAATGGCCAATTCGCACGGGCGATGCCGCGGGATCGAGTAGACTCAGAACCTGCCGTCGATGTTGTCGACGGCGTAGACGACACCGTCATATAGAAGTTCAGGTCCCACGGCGATGGCCGGTGAGGGACATATGAACAGTATTACAAATTTTATTCAGCAAGTAGCTATATCTCGTGATTGTGTATCGAGAAGGAGGTCAGCATCATATCGTAGAGCAATGTCAAGATAAAAGTACAGGTGTCCAGGAGTCATGTCATATTTTTTCGGATTGCATTCTCTGTATTTTATTTAATATAATGTATTATTGCGGTGCATAAGTCAGTAAGAACTCAAGTACCTATGATTGAACATCATTTTTCGATACCCTTTCTTTCGTAGTCCACGTTGGACCAGCTTTGCTGCTAGTTATCGGATAATAGATATTAGGAGATCTCGACGCGCCTTCAAATACGGGATGGACCACAACGTCCACGACGCTGACGATGACGCGATCGCGCGATCGCGCCATCGCGCCATCGAGCGCGAGCGCACTACTCCCAACACCGTTCCAATTTTTTTGTCATCCACCATATACTCCCCATCCCAAGACCTTTTACCATCGCGACACACCTCCTACTCACTCAATGGCCGAGTCAACTGACTCTTCCCTCTCCCGCAAGATCAAAGATACCGTACGTTCCCTTTTGTTTCCGCTGCCCTCCTTCAACAGCTGACCAAAGTGCACAACACAGGCGGCAGGCTTCGTCGGCGGCGCCGTGCAAGTCCTCATCGGTCAACCCTTCGACCTCGTCAAGGTGCGTCTCCAAACCGGCCAATTCTCTACCCCTCTCGAAGCCTTCCGGCGCACTCTAGCCTCCGAGGGTCCCCTCGCATTCTACAAAGGCACGGCGTCTCCACTTATCGGCGTCGGCGTCTGTGTCTCCGTCCAGTTCTATGCATTTCATGAGGCACGACGATATCTCTTGGGACTCTCTTCCGGCAGCAACAAAGCCGGGCAGCAGTTGACACTCCCGCAGTACTACCTCGCCGGCGCGGTCGCAGGCGTGGCGAATAGTCCGGTGGCCGGACCCGTCGAACAGTTGAGGATTTTGCTGCAAACACAAAAACACGACGCACGGAAATACGACGGCCCGCGGGACGCGCTGGGGAAGATCTACGCGACGGATGGATTAAAAGGCATATTCCGTGGCCAAGGTGTGACCTTGCTGCGGGAAGCGCAGGCGTACGGACTGTGGTTCCTGACGTTCGAGTATCTCATGCAGAAGATCCAGCACGTGCGGGGAGTGAAGCGCGAGGAGATCCCCGCGTGGCAGGTGGCAGGTTGCGGGGCGCTCGCTGGGGAAGTGCTCTGGCTGGGGTCGTATCCGCTGGATGTGGTAAAGAGCCAGGTGCAGAGCGACGGGTTTGGCAACGCGCGGGTATATTCGGGTGCCTGGGACGCGGCGAAGAAGACGTTCCGCATGAGTGGGATCAGGGGCTTTTGGAGAGGACTGGTGCCGACGTTGCTGAGGGCGACGCCCTGCAGTGCGGGGACGTTTGCCAGTGTGGAGTTAACCATGCGTTTGCTGGGATAGATAAATAGACGAATTTAGAGACGGGGAGCTTTGTTACTGCATATTTTGCATGGACCGGAGGGGTGGGGAGGGTGTATGATAATAGATCTACTAGAGTTGCACGTGAGTCTACTAAAAGTCGGTTTTATTCTTCATTAGAGTACATTGTGCATACACAAATCCCATATTTTTTTGGCCCACTGTCCCCATCTATTTTTACTCTTGTTCTTTCACGCAACGATTCCCTCCCCTATTTATAACTGCAAGAACTCCCACAGCGCCTTTCCGTTCACATAGTCATGATGCACGACCGACACCAAAAAATAACTGTCCACGACATTGCCAATTAACTCTGCCGTCGCCGAGCCCCGTGGATACAACCGCCTCCACTCACCCCAGATCGCAAACGCCTCCTCGCTCCAGGCCTTGAAGCTCTGTTCCTCGATAATTGTCGGCTGGACGACCTCCCTGTTCGGAAACACGCCCCACGTGACCGCGTTGACATCTGACAAGCTCATGTTTGAGAAAAAATCGCCCTTGGAATTGCCCGCGTAGTAGGACACCGTGTCTGCGCTCGCGGCCTGCAACTTTAACTTCAACTGGAACCACACGTGCCCGGGGACAAAGAACTCGACCAGCGCCTTCTGGAAGACGTACCCATTCTTCGGACCCCACCCAAACACGGCGTCGTCGCTCCTGAAGCCGTTCACGGCCGGCTGCGAGGCCACCGTCCAGAGACCGGCGTTGTTGAGGCGCACAAGGTCGGGCTCGATGAACTTGGTTTCCGGGTTGAGGCCCTCCTGCTCAGACCAGGGGAGCACCGGAAGCGTTCCCTTGATATAGTCGACGAAGAGGACGGAGATATCGGCGGGAGTGGAGGGCGAGCCCCAGAGTTGGAGAGCTTTGGCCGGCGGCACGTGTAGGGTTATGCCGTAGCCATCGATTTCACCGTAGGCTGCAGAACGCGAATTAGTGACAAATAGAAATCAAAAGTGAACCGCGCAGCGAACGCACCTGGAGATCGAGGATCACCCCATCGACCGTTCGGGAAGTCGTCCCACGCTGCTTCGGCGGTTAGCGACACCTCCGCTGCCGGAACCGGAATCGCCTTATCCTCCAGCTTGATATCCTTCACCCCGTCGACCACAACCGCATCAATTGACGCCGGCGCCTCTTGCGGCACAACCTTAGTCGGCACTTTCTTCCTCAGAACCTCGCTGTTCTCCAAAATCAACGCAACCGCGCGCTCCAGATTGAGAGTGTAGAAATGAAACCCCCGTACCCGGTGCTCCGTGCCCTTGTAGATCCTCTCAATCATGCCCACCAGCACGTCCACACCGACCCGCTTGACCTGCTCGTCATCCGTGCTCGGCACAACCGCGTCCAGCTTTGCCATCACCTCCTCCGGAATGTGCGCGTGGCTCAGCTTGGTGGTACGGATGAACGACTGGAACGTGTTGATAGGCAGCAAGCCGGGGATTATTGGTATTGTCTTGAACGCGCCCGACTCGTGGGTCCGCAGCAGCCGCTCGAACTCCAGGAACTTGTCCGTGTCAAAAAACAACTGCGTCATGATGAAATCCGCGCCGGCCTCGGTCTTCTCGACCAGGTACGGCAAGTCAATATTCACGTCCTGTGCCTCGGGTGACGCGCCATCCGCGTACCCCTCCGGATACGCCGCAACACCAACGCAGAAATAGTCCCCGTACTGCGCGCGGATGTACTTGACCAGGTCGACCGCGTACATGAACTCCTGTGACTCGGGCGGCGTCCAGTACTCCACGCCTCGCGGCGGGTCGCCCCGCAGCGCGAGGATGTTGCGGATCCCGTTGGCTTTCGCCTGCGCGAGCGCGGAGTCGACGACACCTTTTTCCATGTTGGTGCACGTGAGGTGGAGGCACGTCGTGAGGCCGAGTTCCGCGTGACAGAGTGTTGCTAGGTCGAGCGATTTGGACGCCGTGGAACCGCCAGCGCCCCAGGTGACGTTGACGAAGAGGGGGTGTAGATGGGCCATGCGGCGGAGCCGTGCAACCAGATTTTGGAAGCCCTGCACAAGGTGGTTAGTAGGTCCAGCGAAGAGAAAACGGGAGAGCGTACCGAATCGGTCTTCGGGGGAAAGAACTCGAAGGAGAAGAACGGTTCGTCAGCGCCTAGCGACGCGATTCTCTCAGTGATCTTGGCCATGGCGTGTATATGTGAAAGATATGTTCGCAATGTCGTTTGCCTGTCGAACCGCTAGTAATGGCGTGTAGGATCCCGAGCAAATGACATGCACGTGTTGCTGGTGTTCGTGATACTCCGGTTGAAAAGGCGGGGCGAAGCTTGAATTTTTTTGCTTCGGTGATGGTTTTGGGATTTGAGTTTCCGTATTATACCCATCCAATTTCTTGGGTCTCCTTTGGCAAGATCCAAAACACGCGTAATACAGCTGCGGCAGGGACGTATCGCATCTTATATCAGCTTTTTGGGATTTCTCGGCATCGGGACAACAGGACTAGAATCATCTGGCAATGAAATGTGGTATATTTCTGAAGTGCGAGCCTTTTGCGAGTGGTTTGTTACAGTTTGGCTTATCATCGAACACATAACCACAAAAAAGAAATTGAAAGGATGATGGAACTACTATTCTGTTACTCTGTTTAATATTGCAATCAAGATTTGCATCGTTTGGTTCGGGATAGGCTTCTACGCCGGCGCAACCTCAGAGACGGCAACATACCGCGCTTATCGTTCTTGAGACTATCATAATTGCAATTCCCATATTTGCTTGTCTTGCAATCCAAGGTGCTGCAGTTGACGCCCTCAACACCTTCCCGCGGTTGCTAAATCTTTTAGTTGAATCGAACCAGTTGCGGCACGTCATGCTTCAAGCGAGCTCGCGAACAAGATGGAAAGAAACGTATCAGGCTCCTACGACGCGATTCCTTTGACCCGACGGATGTTGTAATGGGCCTTAGCTAACATCGATCTGTAGATATTGACGATTGACTTACGAGAGAAGACAATTACGGCTCCGATCTGATATCATCGCTGTACCACCACAGAACTTTATCATAGTTGGATAAGACTGCGCATCATGTGTTGCATACAGAGAGGGACGGACACTGATGAACACTGAGCCTATTCTGCTGTCTGCCGATCTTGACGTGGTACGTCCTTACCGATCGTTTCCTGTTCGGATTGATGTTGTGGGAAAATGGATTATAGATAGGGGACAGTAGGACTTATTAGACTATGATTGGTACCATGCTACATCGAGAAGTCGTTGATACAAGGAATTTGATTGTAGAATGAACAACTTATATATATGTACTGGACATATAATGCATTCTACTACTGCACATTATCATTTCTTGCCCAGGAGTCTATTTAGAAATACTGCGAAATCAGTTCGATAATGTAACCGGTGATGACAAGCTTGTTTAACCACGACATTTTGAAGTATAGATCAGATCTTTGCGCGTTGTCAGTCCCAGGCGAGACCAGGAGAACACTTTCAACAAGTATCGGAAGAAATTCAAGAAAGAAACTCGCAATACTTCACATTTACAAACTACATTTCACTAATTCGTATCGTAGGTCCACAAAATCAAATACATCCACACGAAAAACAAAAAAAAAAGTCAACCAAGATAAATGGCCATCACGTTATGAATAACGCACGCACTTCTTAAACATCAACACAGTTTCTACACCCATAAAATGAACTTGAACACCGGCAACAGTCTAAAAACGAAACGGAGTACCAACAAAAAGAGAGGCCACATTACGCATATCTACAGTGCATTCTTCCTCGTAAGATAATCAACTGTGACACATGGAAATGTTAGCCATATAGATCAAAAAATAAATTTAAAAAAGGATAATTATACGCACATCTAGAATACGTGTATCCAATGAATGGCAAATTTTCTTTCGCTAGCTCATCGCCATTCTGTGCTTGCTGATGTTGCTGCTGTTGTTGGGCGGCGGCGGCATTGGCAGCCATGATCTCCGGGGCGTCAGGAATACTCTCAAGATCTTCGGTCGGGAAGTAGCTCGTGTCGGTGATCGAACTCAGTTTCGGGATAAACGGTGCATTGAAATCCCGGATGCTGTCCCAGTCGACGCCGTCGAAGAACGGATGCGCCTTTAGCTCGTCGGCGCCGCCTCTTCCAAGGCGGTGCTCTGCTGACGTTAAGAGCTTCCGAATGAGATCCTCCGCCTCTGGCGACAAGTGAACCTCTTCTGGGAAATACAGAGTCTCGGGCCAAGCCAAAATCTTACGATACGTCTCCGTTGGTGTTTCCGAGCAGAACGGCGGCCATCCTACTAGGCACTCGAACATGATTGCGCCTAGACTCCACCAATCGCATTCCTGGCCGTATCCTTGGTGGACAAATATCTCAGGTGCGATGTAATCTGGCGTGCCGACTGTGGAATAAGCCATTAATCTTCGCGACTTGCGCCACGTCTGGATCTGCGAACGGTTGGATATCGTGAGATGGATCGCGTCGACCATAACGGAATTGCGCGGCGGCTCAGTCGACGGGTTCTTTTCTAGCAGGTTCCGGTAGTAGTTACTGTCGTGCGTCTTGTGGAAACCGGTCGATAGACCAAAGTCAGACAGTTTTATGTGTCCGTCCTTGTCGATGAGGATGTTGTCCGGCTTGATGTCACGGTGAATAAATCCGAGCTTGTGAATCGTCTCAAGCGCCAGAACGCACTCCGCCATATAAAATCGCGTGATGTCCTCCGAAAATACGTCGTACTTAATCAGCATGGTCATGAGATCACCGCCCGGCAAGAACTCCATGATCAAATATAGGTAATGCGCATCCTGGAAAGAGTAGTACAGCGACACCACCCATGGCGAATCCGATCCCGCGAGCACATCACGCTCAGCCTTGACGTGTGCCAACTGGTCCTTCTTGAACATTTCGGACTTCAATAGCGTCTTCATCGCGTAGATCTTACCTGTGTCCTTCTTCTGCACTAGTCGAACTTCGCCGAAAGCGCCTTTGCCGATGACCTTCACGGTATGGAAATCGTCCAATGCCAGACGCGTCCGTCTCAGTCGTAGAAACGTCGATTCCTTCTTGCCGAGATTCTGCAGCTGCCGATTTTTCCTCTCCTCTGATCCTCTCTCAGTCGCCAATCTGGACTCCAACTCGACCCGTCTGGCCCCGCCAAAAGTAAGTATCCATGACCAAAAAGTGGGTTTCAAATCGCTAACTAATAATATACCTCTGATTACGCTCCACCGCGTGAGTCACATTCAATTGGTAAAAATTCTCCAACTTTAACTTCGCGGCTGCGGCCCTTTCCAGCGTCAACTTCGAGTACTGGTCCGGGTTGCGCTCAAACATGACGTAATCATTCCCATTGCTGCCTACCGAATTGATGCTACCCGCACTCGACACCCCGCTTCCGCTGCTGACAGTCGTGGGCAGGTGCGTAGTCGAGGACTGCGGGGTGCCGTTCGCGCTGCGCGGTGGCGCCGGAAACTGTGAGTATGTGGTTGTCGAGTTGGCATTTGCAGAGGCCATGGGCCGTTGTGGCGGGAGTTGCTGCTGGAGTTGGTGGAGCTGCTGTTGTTGCTGTAATCGCTGCTGCGGCGGTTGCTGGGAGGGCTGCGAATTCTTGCTGAAGAAAAACATGCTGCTCTGCTGCTGCTGTTGCTGTTGTTGGTGTTGTTGTTGTTGGTGTTGTTGCGGTTGGATGTATGGGAACTGCTGTTGCTGGCTGGTGTAGGAGGATTGAGCGGAATATTCAATAGTCGGAGTAAAGGAGTAGACTTGAGGGAACTGCTGCTGTTGGGTGTACTGATACTGGAGATACTGAGCAGGCTCCCGCGTGTTCAGTTGTTGTTGTTGTTGCTGTTGTTGTTGCTGTTGTTGTTGTTGCTGTTGTTGTTGCTGTTGTTGTTGTTGCTGATGGTGGTAGTAGTACTGCTGCTGTTGCTGTTGCTGTTGCTGTTGCTGTTGTTGATACTGGAAAGGACTTAGGCCCTGAGCCGAGGGGCCAGACGCGGTCACCGGGTGCTTAAGGGATTGATTAGTGTATGTAGGTGACGCGAGGGCAGGACCCATAGTAGAGCGGCAGCACAGACAGCAGACGTCGCTGGGGACTGATAGCCTTTCAATCGATCACGGGCACTCAAGGGCGGTGTCGACTGTGTGAACAGATGAAGATGTGGATCGATGGTAGATTGAGGAGAGTTCCCAGGCGCGTGAGGGCAGGGGGCTTTGCGAAGGAGCTTAGACAGTAGTATAATGAAAGTCGGTTATAGTTTAATAAAAGTTCAATTGCACGCGTTAATGACTTGGCGCTAACCCAATATCCACATTCGTGTCTTCACTAAAAGCGTTATTGAACACTCTACTAGGTTTGCGATTTACTGCTCCCACTACCAGAATACTGGGCGAACTGAATGTAGCTTAGCGTAGTGGACGCATCTAATCTTACTATATAGCATTTATGCTCCACGCGCTGTGCGCCATGTCGTTCGCGGTCCCAAACGCACGAACCGCTGAGCATGAATTGACACGCGTCTTGCCAAAATTGACGCGTCTCGATTTATTTTACGCAGCTAATTGTAGCGCCAGTTAGGTTTTTCGGCAACAATGAACCTCTAGCGCTCTCGGTATTTAGTCAGACACTGGTTGAAACAAGAGAGAGAGTTGAAGGGAGTTGCGTGTCTTGCCCTCATCTCATGTCTTTATCGTCAAGTGGAATCGCAAAGCTGCACACAAGGCAAGCTGGCTAGGTACGAATCAGTTGCAGAAGAAATCTCGATTGAACGTACAAGGTTGTCCTCTTTAAATCTCCTGACTCTTCCTTCCGCCGCCTTCAACGACGCCCTCCCCGCCACCACTATGGCCAGCCTGGTGATCGCGCGAGCTGGAAAATTGCCCGGAACTCCTTTTGCTCCTACCGGTAAACGTGGCGAAGCGGCTACTGCTGCCGTCGCCACTTAGCCCTATGCTTCCTGGGGCATGATGCCGAGTGTTATTGTTCGTGTTGTGGTGACCTCCGCGACTACGATGGGGTTTGTCGACCGTTGCTGCGGCCGCTTTGGCAGCTCGCATCTTCTCCTCACCTTCCTTCATACTCTCGGAGTGGACTTTGTATTCTATCGCGACGTTCGACAGGCCCAAAACCGTTTTTATCACGTCCCTGGCAGCAATAATGAGTATCAGTTTCGAAGCAAATTTCGTGCCGACAAACCTTATCTTCAGATTCATACTACCATTATTCCCATGCTTATTCCACACAGAAATAATATCTGCCTCCCTCCGTATACTAATCACCGCACCAACAACCTCATCGCCCAATGCATCGCCAAATTCTCCACCAATAATCGCGAGTAGAAGCGCCTCCCATGGCTTGGATCCCGTGCCCTTCTTGAGCTTGAGAATCCATTTTCCACCTTGCGCGTTGGTGGGATCCTCCCAGATCGGGCGAACGCCGGTTTTGAAAATATGGTACTCGCTCGTGTAGGGAAGCGCAGAGGGGCGGGCAAGATAGGAGTATAGGCGCCAGAAATCTTCGACCTATCAGTGAGTGTTAGTCGATATTGCGGTAAAGTAGATTTAACGCAAATTGTCACCTACCGTTGAAAACGAGGAAATCTCTTTTGTGGCCTTCTCGTAGTCTGAAATCTTGACACCAGGTCCCCGGTGCAAGAACCACAGCGTCCAATTATATTTCAAAGGGTGATCTGGTCGTGGAGACCTGTAGAGCAATGGTACGCCGTCTTTGAACTGATTCTCCCGTTCACTGTGACTGCCAATGAAAGGCATGAGGTCGTCTGGGTCCCCCTATTTCGCTGTCAGATCGCTTTCGCAATGGTAACGAACCATGACACAATCTACCTTATCGTTGAACCCGCCAAACACGCTCGAGAGACTCAGCGAAGACTGCGAGAGGCCGGATCGTGAGAGATCGGGTGAGACTATGGCGTTGCCGGAAAGAGCGCTGCCATCGCTACCGTGGGAAAGAAGCGACGAAGTCGAGCGCGTGGAAGGCAGATTGAAGGTTAGCGGTGATGCAACGGGGGCGGGCGACGAGACAGATGGATCTGCGAGTATGGAGGAGCCACCTGGAAGAAATGTTTACGTTAGACTGATGGTCGTAGGGGGATGTTAGTCGTCAGAGTATTTACCGCTGGAAAACAACGTGTTAGAACTGAGACCAAGGGATGAAAATTGAGTCACATAGAAGCCGGGGGATGTGCCCACTTACTTTGTTCTTCTCGACCATATATTCGTGGGGTCCATATTAGTTGTGTTGGAATGACAGCGTTATCAATGACGTCTTGATTAAATAGGCTTAGACTTAACAGAAGCAGCTGTTGACAAGCCGAAAATGTACAATGGAGAAAATATATGTACAGATTTGCGTAAAATCTATAAAAAGGGACTATCAGAAAGATGAAAAGGTACAATACAAGTCGAAGTAGATAGAGCAATGTTGTTTGGTCTCCGAAAAATTTGGTTTCAATATTATTGTCGCCTCCCTGGCAGCCTCCCCTCGACGATCAGGCTAGGGTACGCGCCGAATCGATATGCACGTCTTTTGCCTTCCTCCCACTTTTCCCTTTTTTCTTCCAACAAACCAACGACCGTCGGCCAGACCGCGAACATTTGTTCGTTTTTAATAGATTCGGTGATCGATTCATACTCCGTCCCGGCAACGAATCTGTTCGGCGGTCCAGAATAATCCGACCTTAAAACCATCGCACTTCAGGCGCCGCGCGGTTTCGCGACTTGGCTGACCCATGACGGTGTGATGACCTTAGGATATCGATACATTTCTTTGCATTCATCTAAGTTTTTGTGATTTGTTCGATTTTGTTATATACTATATAGGATTGAATAGTACTTTTAACCGGGATCTTACGCCATTTGTACACAACGATACGGAAAATTTCTTTGCTCTATTTCGATTGGTTTTGATTTTTGATACCCATTCTTCCGCCGCCGGGCAACTAGGCAACGATGATACAGTTCTGGTAATCAGCACTCAACAGCTTTTCAAAACGAAATCGTCTTCGTGAATCGCGAGTTGGAACTGACGATTAAGAATGGCAAAGAAAGTTCTGAGCCTCGCCGGCTTTTTTGTTGTTAGTATATTACCAATTTTGCGCATACTCTTTTATTGTCCTGTGTCTTTCAGATCCGATTCTGCGAAGAAGATATACATGTACTCCGCGCCGTTTCACAAAATTAAATTGTGCGAAGATTGTCCTCATTTAGTAATAGTATTTTTATCCACCTTTTGTGCTTTCTCTCCCAAACATAATATCAAAAATTAATACATTTACAGCGAACTTGATCTTCCAATATAAGATAATAAATCATAAACAATACGATAATAGGAGCCTTAGAGTTTCATCGAAAATTGTGCAGCATTTCAGATTTATTTAGCGTACTATGGAAAGTTCCCTGAACTTGTCGAGGCGACCATCTCGATCCTAACGCGGTCTTGGTTGACCAGGATAAAAGATCATATATAATAACACGTGAGAAGTATTTCAGTACGAAATTAGTGTATTCCGCCGGATAACTAGAATCCCCTCCTTGAAGCAGAATCTTGAAAGAAATAAATCGACAGGTCGATTCACGAATCCTCTAACCGTCCCCTCCAAGTAAACGTTGAGTTTCGCAATCTCAGGCAAGCAGAAAGAGCCTCACAGATTCGCTTGAGTTGCACAGATCCGATGTTCACCACGGTTTTGAGGTTTAGGGTTGAACTTGTCCCTCAGAAATGCGACGACGACCGAGACGCGTTTAATTGAAGGAAATTACTTTTGTAGATAGGAGTGGATGTAGGCTCATGATTGGATCGATTGACGCAATAAGCTTGTTATAAAGGAATTTGTTCCCCAATAGCCGGACTGGCGAGCCATTCGGTCGCACAAACTTATGCTACACCCTATAATATACCCCGAATATCAATCCATTCTAGACCAACCCGCATTACAAAAAGATATTCTTCGACTCAGACGGTGACGCTGGCTCTTCCTGCTGCTGCTGTGTCTGTTCAATACCTTTGCCGCTAGCTTTTCGCTTTGCCTGCCCACCCTTCGCCACCGACTCTGTATCCTCCTCAGTATCATCCCTAAACGGCGACTTCCTCACCGTATGAATCGCACGATCCTTCCACACCGCCTCCTGCTCCTCCAATGACCGTAATAACTCCTTCCACTCCCTTTCCTCACTCGGTACGCCCGTACCCAACTCCTCCGCAATATCCACGTCTTCCCCGCTTTGTATCCTGTATCAAACCCACCTGTCAGTTGAAACCCCAAATACTTTGGACAAACGGGACTAGAAACTCACCGCCCAATAACACTCTCTAGAGCATCAATCTTTTTTGACAGTTTCCGGTTTGTTTCGTTGTATATATGTTTTTGTCGCATGACATTTATGTTTTGCGAGCCGACGAGGCCCAGAAGTACGATATAGGTCCACATCCAGTTCCATTGGAAGGCGAAGACTTTGCTGCCAGTTTTCTTTTTATTGACTTTGGGCTCTGCGGAGGAGAGTGGGAGGATTTCCGGATCGGAGGATGAGGTGGTTGCTGTCGCGGTGGTGCTGTTGCGGCGGAGAGTTGCAGAAGAGAGACGGAAAGAGGGAGAGATGCTGCTACATATCAACTGTCAGCGGGCCACTCGGATAAGTCATCAGCAGGTCCTTACAATTCAGCAAGCACTCTGATTCTGGGCTCGTCAAACATGCGCCACGCTCGTTGGGGGCCAGCCCTAGAGTTTAATGAGAAAGAGCAGCGAGGTATCAACGTTTTCATTGCTATCGATTATCGTAGCTGAAACCGTTCTTGACTGGATAGAATATTTCGCGTGACGGTCTGTTGTTTGTGAGTTGAGCAAATTGCCTCGCTGTTTGTTGAAAGAGTGATGATCTGGAGCACTTGATGTTCTGAGGTCCGTGAAGGTGAACTTTAAACTCCCAAATACAGGGAATCCATCGCGACGAATTTTCGACTTCGAGACCTCCAATTTTCGACATCTACGTACCGATTTTCATCACCACCACACGCACGCACACAATGTCCCGATCAGCACCCGCAGACGACCTCGAGCGCCGCCCCAACCCCCCTGGTTGGCGCTCCCCGCGTGCACCCTACAATCCTTATGACCCAGACGACCTCCGCCCTGCCGAAGGCTACCCCTCCGAGTACAACGAACCAATCCCCAAATCATGGCGTGTGAAAGCCGGCGAAAACCCTGACTACAGGCAATTTGTGGATCGCATGCGCATGGCGGCATTTCCCGGCAGCGCGCCACCGAGCGAACTGTACAGAGGGCGGATGAAAGTGCTGCGGAAGATGAAGGGCGGCGCGTTTGCTGACGGGGCTCATTATGCTTCTATGGTGCTTTGTGGAGGTGAGTGTGGGCCGGGAGGGGGGAGATTTGGTGAAACAGAATGCGTTCTGACATTAGCTAGCGATTTGTATATATGGCACGTTTTTTTACCGGTGGAACGACGGGTTCGATAATGTCTTCTCGGGGGTAAATCGCCAACATGAGAGCACCATTTCTTTTATATCACACTAACTTCTTTATCCAGCCCTACCGTTTTCAACTCCGAGTAAAGAGATGGCTTATTGGCCGGCTTTCCGCGCAGGACGAGGAAGATTTACACCCGAAGCCGCGGCGGCAGCTTGATAGGATGATTGACTTGGCGAGTGTTACCGGGCGAGACTTCGAGGAAAGTGAGTGGGCGCTCGAGCGACCGAGGCGGACGCATAAGGTTGAGGCAGATAGAGTAATTCAGGAGACGGAGGAGCGCGCGTTGAGGGCGGAGATTATGGGAGGAGGAGGACATATTGTCGCTGCATTGCCAGGAGAAAGTGGAAGTGGAGAACAAGCGTCAGTAGGGAGTCGTGGTAGTAGACGGTGGTATGAGGTTTGGAAATAGAGGATAGAAAGAAGATGCGTGCAAGTGTATTCATTGATTCTTCTCTGGCACATGCATGTAAAAACGTACAAATAGGCTAACCATTAATCGCTCAAAGAAGACGAGCCATAACTTCGACAATGTCTATACATATGCCATACCCCTTTGGGTACAATACAATATCTCACGGTTTTTGTTTTAGTATACACTTTGCACCACCCTTCTCTACGAAGGGCGAAGAAGTTTTGACAAAATGAAGCAAAAATGAAGGAAGCAACTAGCCGTACAATTAACATCCCCCGAAGCAAAACAGAAGATGTGATATGGTATACTAATGAAACATTAGATCAGCAAAAAGGAAAGAGCGACCAGCGAATTTTTAGGATAAACAAAGGTCATCCAAAAACATATCAAAGCAATAATACAAGAGCCGTCTATCCATCATCTGATGACGTCCAAGGGATTCTTCTCAATACCTTCGCACAGCTCCAAGATATCGCTCCCGAATATGCCGCTATCCCAATGCGACACTCTGATCTGCGTCTTCTCGTCCCAAAAATCGTAGAATCTGACCGTCTCATCGCTCGCGGCAGCGCAGACTTTCCCGCCGCCCGGCGACTGCACGGCGTAGAGACAGCGGATGTCCTCTTGCCACGGAATCTGCATCAGGGGGCGGCACTCCGGATACGAGTATATGGCCATACGAATCGGGTGCTCGGGGTTGGCGTACCCGAATGTTGCGACGATCTCTTTGGTGCTGCGCGACCAGATGAGCGAGGTAACTTGCGCGTTAGTATTGAACGAATTGATCAACGAACCGGAACTCGTGTGCCAAAATCTGATTGTGCGGTCGTTGCTGCCGCCACCGGTAGCAAGCAGTACGGGAGACCACGGGCAGTATGCCAGGGCCTTAACAGCAGCGCGGTGGTCCCATCTGTAGCGCGGCGTAGCGGCCGGCCCGTCGGCAGTGACGTCCCAGACGGTGCAAGTATTGTCGTTCGCGCCGACGGCCATCTGCCCTCCTGAAGGGTTGAATGCGATTCCTAGACGTCATTTAGCATGCCAAAAAACTTTCAGAGAATGCCGGCGTGCATGGACAAACCACAAATCTGCTGGTTGTGTCCCCGCGTCCTGCCCAATAATTCCAGAGGTGAGCCATCTGCCCCAAGCGCAACGCCATCGGTTGACAACTTAAACCTTAGAATTTCACCGACCTCGTCGCCCACATAGAACTCTGAATATGTCGTCACCCCGCGATCCGACACCTGAGGCCGCCAGCCAATACAACAGAGACCGACGGTGTGGTAGTACTCGGCTTTCGAGCTTTGCGAGGACACAGTCCAACATGTTATCGCACCGTCCATCCTTCCGATCACGAGAGTATGTCCATCTGGCGCGAAGGAGACACACGCCACCGGAGAGGTACTCCATTCGGGGAGAAGAACAGCGCCAGTACTTTCCTGCCATATATAAACTTCGGGACCGAGACCAACCGCGAGATCATTCGTCGTGCCGGACCAAGAGAGAAGATTCGTGTAGAAATCATCTCGCAACCCGGGCGCATCTAGAACCCTTCAAACACGGGTTAGAATATCCATCAACGATAGTGTCCAGACACATTGACATACCTAAACGGCGCATACGATAACACTCGTTTCAGAATCTTTTGCGACTTCTTAGCCCGCGCATCCGCATTCCCATTCGCCTTGCTAGGCCCTGCGAGAGCTGCCGCACTGAGCATCAGCGCCTCTTCATTCACTCTCTCGTCATCGCTCTGTTCCGCACTTCGTATCCGTTTCTGGAAATTTAGTACTCGACCATTGCGGTACACCCCGCCAGCGGCAATACCGAGAGCAGATGCGATCGCATGACCGTTGTCTACTATCGCAGTTGCTGCGGAGTTGCCGGGCGAGTCTGTCCCGCCGGTGGTGTGTCTTCGTGCGCGGAGTATGTTTGGAGGAGCAAGAGAGGAGGGTGGAGATTCGACATGATAGAGGTGTGCAGATGATGAGGAGGGAATGAACCTGTCTGGTGAGAGTGCGCCACGGCTGGATAGCTGACGTTCCCTGTAGCGGGCAGAGGATGCGGAGGAAGATGACGATGACGACGATGCGGAGGACGGCGAATTGGCGGACAGTGGTGAGCGCGATATGGAGACGACTGGCGGGTCACGGAATCGGGTGACTGGAGTACGGAGAGAGAGTGATGGCGGAGAGATGTTGGATCTGACGTGGCCAACACCAAAATCACCTGGGACTCTAGTAGCCATTAATTCTCCGAGAAGGCTTCCCTAAACTAAAACGAGCGACTGATTGGAAAGGAGCAAGAAATGAATCGAAAGAGCGTGAGGATGCGCGTGGACGACGCGACGACCGAGACCGAGTTCGGATCAAAATAACCCGCAAGAGTATTTAAACTCGGCCTGGAGCCTCTCCAGTATGAGCCACCAACGTAATAAATAGCCGATTGTAGTCGTTAACCTATTATCGCGCTCGTAGCAATTCAGCCGTGTATGACAACGAATTAAAAAAAGGCTCAGTTAACTGTTTACTTAGTGATATGCGTGGTGCAGACACGCGTCGACTTTGTTGTCGCGAGTTATCAGTAACCCTAGACCGTGATTCCATTTGGAAGCTCGACAGGGCCGCAACTTCCAACTCGTCGTTGTAGCCTTCATCGAACCTCGACTCTTTCTAAAGTCATAACGTAAACCTTTGCATCTCCATACACCATGTACTATATACATGTTGCTTGTAACCGCACATATTTACGCTGTCTCTCCTTCATTGTTAGTGCATCGACCGATCGTATTTTCATCGGTCGAGACCTAGCTGAACTTCCCCAATCAACTTTATATAGTGTGATCCTGATCAAAATTAATGACCGCGTTTATAAGTGCGAGACCGTAAATCACTACGTCAAAGTGCCAACCATAATTATCGACCGTTGATGCTTCGAGTCCTACAGCCAACGGCTGCTGCTGCGCGATTCTCCTTCAGGCTGTGTGCGAGAAGGGTGGGAGAAACGGGAGTTTTCTGTGACCTTCCGACGATCTTGAAATTAATAATCCGGTCATTCAATCATCCACCATTTCCCTCCACTCCATCACGTCTACCATATCAATGGCTTCCATTATCGCTCGTTCTTTCCGCCTCGCCTCCGCTACTGGCGTCCGCAGTACAGTTAGTGCCGCTACTCACAGCACGACGCGCACTGCGTTACGTCCGATCGCTTTCGCCCCAGTACGCTCGTTCAGCATTTCCCGCGCTGCGTTTGACGAGCAGGTGTGTATCATCTGTATCCCTAGAGGAGTTACCCTCAAATTGGGTATTTACGTTCTTGTCTCTATTTCTAGCCTCGCCTTCGCCTCGGCGCCACTGCTCCCAACTTCACTGCCGAAACCACTCACGGCGCGATCGACTTCCACGACTTCATCGATGACTCGTGGACCATCTTGTTCTCGCATCCTGCCGACTTCACCCCTGTCTGCACGACTGAGCTGGGCGCGTTCGCCCAGCTCGAGGAGGAATTCGCTGCGCGTAACACAAAGCTGATCGGCCTGTCCGCCAATGGACTCGACTCGCACGCGAAATGGATCGAGGACATCGAGGACGTTGCGACAAACGGTCGCAAGGTTGGCTTCCCGATTATTGCGGACCCCGAGAGGAAGGTCGCGTTCTTGTATGACATGGTGGATCACCAGGATCTTGCGAACGTGGACAAGGGCGGAGTTGCGTTCACGATCCGGAGTGTGTTTATTATTGACCCCAAGAAGAAGATTAGGCTGACAATGCTGTACCCGGCGTCGACGGGCCGCAACACTGCGGAGGTATTGAGAGTACTGGATTCGTTGCAGACCGGAGATCAAGCTGGTATTACGACTCCAATTAAGTATGTGTTCACGATTTTCGCCCAAACTGAGTTCGCCCAAACTGAGTGAGTGACTGACGCAAATTGGTTTAGCTGGGTTCCAGGCGAAGACGTCATCGTTCCTCCTTCCGTTTCGGATGCGGCTGCGAAGGAGAAGTTCGGCGAGTTTAAGGCCGTTAAGCCGTATGATTATCCCTGGTGCTGGGTTTAGTCAATGAAGTGCTAATTTATTCGACAAACAGGTACCTCCGATACACCAAGTACCCCACCGACCTCCTAAAGAAGTAAATGGACTCGGGAAAGAGAAGCGAAGTTAGTTTAAAATTAAAATTTAAAATATGGGTACGAAAAGCTACAAAGGAAAAGCTATGTTAAAGTTTCTTAGTATTTATATGAAATTCATATTGTACGTGCCAAAAAAAAAGGATATGATGCAATAAATCTGATATATTTCATTCTTGAACTAACAACTGCATAACTTGCGAACTTATTACCGAAACATTGTATGACGCAGAATAGGAATATATGCTCGTGCTCATTTGAAATCTGGCCGCGCGACTTCGGCTGACGCAGGGTAGAACAAGAACCTCCCCTTGTGCCTTGTGCTGGCGGAACATTCCCACCTCTCGGTTCTACGGAACGATGCCTTACGGTCGCTAATCTAATTGAGTTATGAAGTACGACATATCATTGCGATCTTTGATGGACGAAAGCGGAGTTGGCATATTGGTCTACTAAGGGGAAGAACGCACTCATTATCGAATGACAATGCTGTAGAAAATGATGCTCACGAAAACTGTAGTACTGACAAAGTTTAATTGCATGAATTATATGGAACAAATAAAGATACACGATGCAATGCCATTAAAACAAGTCCTGCATGACTCCCAAACCCCGATGAATTACTGTTACTGGGTCCCTTCAATGTTTCCTCATCAAATACAAATAACGCCACATCAATATAATTGCCCATATGTTCCAGCCCTTTGAGATGTTATTATTCCTTCCCTTGTATGTTCATGTTTGACTAGTTCGGTTCAGCCTGAAATGCTCGAGATGAAAGATGAGTACAACCGAAATACATAAATGCTCTTGGCACATCTATGAGCCCCTCGTACGCCTATTCACCCAATTACTACTGAGAGTCCATCCTATGCCGACTATACATCGGCTGCGTAAACATAGGTCTGTGGTCGGAGGGATCCACGGACGGGATCGGAGCGAGAGACTGTCTGCGCTCGCGCGGGGGCACATTGCTCGACGTGGACCGCCGCCGATTCTTGTCGGAGTAGACAGATGAGGAGGATGAGAATCTGCGAGCACGAGAATCGTTTGTGGAGGAAAAACAGTTACCCATTATGACGTAGTGTCAGTGTGTGCTATGTAGAAGGTAATACTTTGATCGATTGATAATGCTTAATCTCTTGAGGTGAGATGGAGGATAAAGGAACTCAAACGAGAGGACCACAAAAGGTATTTATAAAAGGCAGACGGGGGGCCACAGTAATGCACGCTGTGATATAGGGACACCCCCATCAGCGTGATCCCTGTCAAGTGATCTCCAAGCTTCTCAAGTCGGCCTCTTTCCGCGTGCGCTTTGACGTCATCCAACCACGCAACCTTAGATATAGTTGGGTACTAAACCTAGCAAGGCCTAGTAGCGTGGCCCGAGCCATTGATTGGTAAATCAACACACTGCGGCTGTGCATGCTTAAATTCCTATTTCGCTACTCCGTCCCTTCGATGAGACCTCAATAAGGTCGTCTGAACCTGTTGCTCAGCCCGGCCGTATAGCGCGTAATGCGTCTCTGACTCATAACAAAACAGCTAGAAAGATCGAGAACCCGCTTGACCGGAGGTCGAAATAACCTCACTCACAGATATTCGTCACCTCTACGACTCATGACGAGACCTTATGGCAAATTCGTTTATTTTTTAATCTTGTCTGGCACTTTTAATCCTCTGAGCGTGCTTTCCTGACCAGTTTTTAACCGATGGCCGGGCATGCCATGTCTTCGTGATTCATCACAACGTTCTCACATCATCGCCAAGAATAGGCAACAGATCGACTTTGCCAATTTAAAAAATATGGTACAAAAATACTCTGGTGTTTTGCTCTTCTATACGCCCTAAAGCAAAATTAAGCAAAGTAGCTATCATCCAGCCAAAACAATTGGATTACGTCCTCTACATTGAATCCTAACTATAAAATGGTCTATTTCAGGCCTTTATATCTTGAGCTATATAGCAAATAATGGAAATCAATCTATTGTCCCTGTAGCTTTTATAGCAATTTAAAATAGAGAAGAATATACATGAAAGATGAAAATTGTCCCAAAGTCCAAGCTCACAAGAACGGGGAGTTGCCATCCTTGACAGCCAACCGCGAGTATGGGTGTGACCTGCTTCAGCGCACCCTACTTGCAGCCGATCAATAAGACAAGAAGGGCAGAAAAGAAAATCTTCTACGAAGACTGCTTTCGTACAAATGAAAATTATGGGGACTATCAAAGTTGGAGTCGTTATGCTATCAAGGCGATTAAGCACTTCGTTTTCGGCGGTACCAACAAAATGGAATAATTAGAGAACAACGAAAAACAAAGCCTGACGGTCATGAAGGTTACACAGGCAAACTAAGACAGGCCGGCCACCTCCCCGGTGACATAGGCTCCGGAGCAAAACAGCCATTAAAGAGAAGTACATGCGTGCCATGTAATATCAACGGAAACGGAAACGGAAGGAAGACAAATAGTTATGTGGAGAATTAAAGGAGGTAAAACAAGGTCAAAGGAACATGAAAAAAGACGAAGAAGGCAGGCAATTCGGCCCAAGGGACAAATCGAATGACAATGAAAAAAATGCCCCTCGGTCTGCTCTGCTATACAGCAGAGTGAGCACTGAGTCGAGCCAAGTCAAGCGAGAGGACGACGGAGTGCAGCAAGAAAGTGCTGTGTCCCAAGTGCAATAACTCAGCCAAACCTAGCCCTAAAGAGGCCTACAAGATTCTAAGCTTTGAGCTTTGACGATACAGACGGGTCATTAGTATAGTGGTAGTATGCCTGCTTCGGGTGTCACGAAGCTCTGCTGACTTGTGTTTGCAAACTGCAGGAGACCCCGGATCGAGCCCGGGATGACCCCAACTTTTTTTTGATAATCTTTTAATTTTTTATTTTCGTTCACGATTTGACGAATGAAAATTTTAAAGATAACTGTTATTTAAATATTTTAAGAGAAAATAAATATCTTGCGCTTTGGATTTCGGCTATCAGAAACTCGAACACCAGACGAAAATCGAGCCGTACCGAGGTAATGTCGCTGGCGATCCTGCCTGCGGCTTGACTCTGTGCAACCCAAGTTATGAGACAACAACATCCCGACGATCGAATCTGAGATATGACGGCGCCACTTAACTGCCACCGTTCGCTCGAAAGAGCCAGTTTTTGTACAATCATCTCTCTTTCATTTATTCTCTGTTGGTCGAGTATACTAGATAGAAACCATCGCAATGGGTAGTCCCGTCTCATCAACTCCAATACGAAGCCTCTCTTCCTCAATCTTGCATTCGCCGACATACATTTCTGCCTCGGTCCTTAATTATGCGCTCTCGGTAGTCCAGGCGCGGCTACCGCCATCGGCATCGACCTCGCCGAGCAAGCAGCTTGCCACAGTGGAAACCACAGAGACGGAGTATCTCGACTTGGTCATAAATGAGAGCAGCACTCAGACTTTGAACAGCAACTTTCAGCAGGTCGGAGAATCACAAGACGCTGCCAACAGCGTAAAGCAGCGGTTCTCGAAACATGGTATTCTTCCTTAAAATTGCATAGTTATTTGCATAGTGAAGACTGTCAATACTAACGACGCATATTTTAGGCCACCACCTAATGTCACTCTCACTCACGGAACTGACTCAAGAATCTATGGCGCAGTGGCAACAATCTAACTCTTCAACCCCTTCGTCCACTGAGCGCTACGAAATTAGCAGACAACTGTACATTCACGGGCTAACGTACCTTCTCCGTGCGTTGCCTGATCACTTGAGTATACTGGAGACACTGGATATTGGACGGTACGTCCCCGATTCCGTGATCGAGCAAGAGTATCGTCGGCGTTTCGCTGCGGGGAGCGTATTCCTAGGAGATGGCGCCGACGGTGGGAAACCGAACAGCTGTAGTCCCACATCCGACACAGACGCCAATTCAAAGCTTGAAGCGATAGTTGTTCAGGCCATCCGTACGCTCGCGACTGCGCTGAAATTGTCGACGCCATACGTCATTGAGCTGCTCAAGAAGATGGCGGAGAAGGAACGCGAGTATAAAGTTTCGGAGCGGACGCTGGCTATTTCGTGGGCACTGATGGAGCGCGTTTCGAAGAGCACGGTCGGCGCAGCGGTGGTGTCGACAGGAGTGAATGTGCTGGGTGCGGTGGGAAAAGGCTTGGGTGAGGGATTTGTCGTGTTAACAGAGCCGGTAGCTGCAAAGTAGCAGAATAGGTGAAGCGCAGGATTTATGTGTTCAAGCGTTATTGAGTGCAATTGCGGGCTATGTGCGTTTCAGGGGCTTGGTTAATTATAGGATATCTTGAATAATTGCATACGATACGGTCGGCGATTATGTAAGGATCGGGAGTTCTTTTTGGTTGTTAATGTTTCATTTTGTTTTTTGGTTCAGTTCGTTTATAGAACACAAATTTTGTTTTGTTACCGCTTGAAATTATTTCTCAGGTGAGGAGTTCTATTGTGTCGCTTGTATTAACTAATTTCTGTTCAAATTATATCTCCATCATCTCCTTATCAAATTGAACATATGCACAGTACATTTAAGTCAAGACAATGGATTTTCCACTTTCTTGAGCGATTATGAAATTGCAAATCTCATTTTGAGGCCAGTCTCTTCTCTGTCTCGTGCTTAATCTGCTGCTTCACATCCCTGATATCCTCCTGAGTGGCATTATGATTAACCACTACCTGATTAAATGGATTCTCTTCCGACTTTTCAAATTCCTTCCGTATCAGTTCCTTCATCTGGTTCAACCTCAACCCCTTATGCTCCTCCTTAATAATCGGCAACCTCCTCTCCTCATACGCCGCCAACGCAGCCTTAAATCTCCTCTCTGGATGCCTCTCCACCCCTCCATGCGCGGGCCCACCACGGCCACCCGCGCCACTAATACTCAGCGCGTCCAACGCGTCATCAATCCCACTGGCACTCAACGAAACCGAGTCCTTATTCGATAAAAAGTCATCAATCTTCCCTGCCCTCTTTGTCGCAATCTTGTCTGCCCCGCGGCTTGCTCCCTTTGGCTTGCTAGGCAGTGATGACATCTCTTCCTTCAGCAGGGCCTCCCGCTCGGCCTTCTTCTTGAGAGCTTCCTGGCGCTTAGCCTCCGAGTCGTCCTTTTTTTTAGAGGCCCCTTTCGCGCCCTTGGCCCATTCCTGATCCTCAGCTTCGACGGCTTTGCGGTCAGCAGCGGCTTGTTTCTCGCGGGCGGCCTCGGCTTTGCGGGCATTACCAGCGGTCTGGGATAATAGTAGTTAGTGATTTTTGTGAGGGGAGACAGCTCGGCAACGGATCATGCACTGGCAATATACCTTTTTCGAATTTTCTATGTTCTTCTTGCCCGCCATAGTGAATTAACGGTAGATGTAATATCGTGAGCTGCGTTAATATACCTTTACTGCAATTAAATTCGTTTTAATATGTCGGTACGATGACAATCGATCCAGTGAATCCGAGATCGTAGTTATAGTACTTAGAAGTTCCTAGGAGATGATGATCCTGCAAGCAATGATGGCCACCGAGTCCCGACCGCCGCACGACATTCGACCAAGTCATCGCATAACTTGACACAAATGCATTTGAAATCGTTCACATACCGCCACAAACACGCGATTATGGCGCCGTTCACGGTAACAGCTACCGGCGCGACGAGTCGTCGCGCCGGATTCGAACTGTATAGGACAGTCCACTGCTGCTCGACCAGCTTCTATCGGTTAGCCAACTCGAAGTTTTGTTTACGGACTTCATGAAGTCATGATTATAATGGCACCGACGTACTACGTTCAATAAGAAATCATATGAACTCATTTCACTCATAGATCGCACTACTAGTTTGAGGGAGTCGAATATGCTGTCCAGCACTTTTGCAGTGCATCTCTTCCGAGGAATGAAGAATGATGTCAAGAAAAGACTACCATATTACGTTGCAGACTGGACTGTCGATGCGTGGAATTACAGAATAATACCGGCAACATTCTATATGTACTTTGCCAAGTATGAATTGGAACGAATTGCTTGATGGGTGCAGCAGTGATTTGTTTTAACCTTGTAAATCTTTTAGTGTATTGCCGGCTATTGCATTCGCATTGGATATGTAATGACTCCCTACTCGTAATTTTACAATATTACAGTTACTAATGGAGTGCAGGTTCTCAAAGACACACAATTCATACGGAGTGAACGAGATTCTATTGGCATCTGTCCTAGGAGCAATTCTCTTTTCGGTTCTTGCTGGACAGCCGTTGTGCATTGTTGGCATTACTGGTATGCACTCATTCTACGAAATTTGGGTTTGACTGATTTTCTATACTAACCGCGTACAGGTCCAATTTCTGTATTTAACTACACAGTATACGAGATAATGGTACCTAAAGGGACGCCTTATTTTGCTTTTATGTGCTGGATCTGCTTGTATGATTATTTCTCTATTAACGTATTCGTGGTGGCCATAGAGCTGATATGTTTTAGATGGTCGATGGTCATGCATATTGTGATTGCAGTAATGAACGGTGTAAACGGTGAGGAACATATTCATGTCCATGTGTAATATTGATCCATTTAGCTGAAGTTCTCAGGTTTACGGTACATTACGCGGTTTAGTTGCGATATATTCGGTTTCTACGTAGCCTTCATCTATCTGCAGAAAGGTATCCAGGTCCTGACCAGACAGTTTGAGCGCTCCGACATTGAGGGATACATCTCTATTATGGTCGCTCTTTTGGTCCTCATCTTTGGATACCTCTGTCATATTATTGGCGAAAATTCTGCTTTATTCTGGAGACCACTAAGAAGATTTGTTGCGGATTACGGTACACCTTTGGTTGTGGTTTTCTTCACCGGCTTTGTTCATATTGGCAATATGAGAAATTATGATATTCAGAAGCTGCCAACTGGCCTGGCATTTCAACCTACTGCTGGAGGTACACCGCTTAGACCACATGGATGGTTCATTCATTTTTGGGATATATCAGTGGGGGAAGTGTTCCTAGCAGTACCATTTGCCATTTTGCTCACCATTTTGTTTTACTTCGATCACAATGTGTCCTCACTCATTTGCCAAGGCAAAGAATTTCCACTGAGAAAACCGGCTGCTTTTCACTGGGATTTTTTCCTCCTCGGAATTTCTACTGGCGTTGCCGGCATTTTGGGAATTCCAGCTCCTAACGGCCTGATTCCTCAAGCGCCTTTCCACACGAGATCTTTGTGCGTTGTGAAGGAAGAGAATACAGATGACACTAATCTGGCTGTGACGATGACCGATGATTTCATTGCGAGTAATGATAGAACTCACGGCAAACCTGTGATTGAGAAGGTTATCGAACAGCGTGTCAGTAATTTTTTGCACGGATTGATGATTTTGGGTACAATGTCGCATCCATTGTTGCTTGTTCTAGGTCTAGTACCGCAAGCTGTACTGGCTGGCCAGTTTTGGATTATGGGGGTAAGTCGCCTTTACGAGCCCTAGTTTCCCCTTGATGTCCTCTAATGTCGTCGTTTCTTTAGCTCGCGGCTTTACAATCAAATGGCGTAGTTTTGAAAATATATTATTTATGCAAAGAGCACGCTCTCACGATGGCCCACGATCCCCTGCGGAAGTGCCGCAAGAGCTCGGTTTTTCTCTTCGTCGCAATTGAGCTTATTGCATTCGGAGTCACGTTTGCCATCACTCAAACCATTGCAGCAGTAGGATTTCCTGCCATTCTTTTGCTCTTCGCCGCATTTGCGACATTGCTTCCTCGAATGTTTGATGACGCCGAGCTCTCCATCTTGGACTCGCCCACGGCGTCGGATCTCACCATGGAAAGTGTCCTGGTCGGCAAAACTTCCAGTACCCCCCAGCCGTCGACGTCGTCTTCATCGTCGGAATACTCGTGTTCAGATTTGACGAATGCCATCCGGAGAGCAAGTGATGGAGGTGAGGGTATCGATGCAGTCGAATTGCGCGATCTTAGAGATAGCAAGACGGGGACGAGGTATCTAGCAGACGTGGAGGGTATTGGAAGTGGTGATGGGGATTCGACAGGCAAATCCATGAGAAGCCGGAGATCACACAGTAGCTTTACTAATTGTGGTCCCTAATGGTTAGGTTTGAGGCTTAGTTGAGGTTGCATTATTGTAGTTTGGATTTTTTTAAATTTTTCGGCATCGTAGATTTTGCTCTCTGATATTGGATTTATTGTCTATTTGTTGCAGATGTACAGTTCATATAGTCTCCATAAAATTAGTGGGAATCGAGAAGCTGAATTACCTAATGGAACCCGGAGGGACAACTTGTGCCCTGGTAAGGTAAACAACATTTGGTTGGCCGGGCAACGGGTGAGTGGGTTCGTGCCTGGGCATGCATGTCGGCTGCGGCATTGGCCAGTTGGCTCAGGGTTGCCCTCGTTAAGTAACACGCCATTCCAGAAGATTATTAGAATTGTCATTGAATTTCTTACCGTGAGACGTTATCTCAATAAAAGTATAACAATATACCATTGACTGCGTGTGGTGATTAATTATTGTCACAATGGTCGCCACGGCCGTTCCTGAGTAAGTATTCCTACTGATGGTAACCTCTTAAAACTATGGATGCATACCACCTATTTTGATTCAAGAGCAATTGATCTATCGATACTATATTATAGCCATGTGGTATTATAGAAGGAATTACAATTAACCTATATATAGGATCCAGGAGATGGAGATCGGAGAGGCGGTGAATGCGCGAACCGCCGCTCTCCCCACATTCCACACACTAGGCCCTCCCGATCTTGTCCATCTTACGAAGGTCCATGCTCGGTCGGGTCTCAAAGAAGTGAGTGATATTGACTCTAAGAGATGGAGAACTTTATGGATTCGCCTGGGAGTGATCTGACTAAAGTAGGCTGGAACGTATCATTATGTCACTGGAGTTGACACATCATCGGCCTCAATTGCTGCGTATCTTAACACCTTGACTTACGCTCCGGGAGAGGGACAAATGTGGTTCGGAAAACAGCAGCATTGGAATATTCAGACAGGTGTCTACTGGTATGTTTCGAGTGTAGTTGGTATTAAATCAATGTACTAAATGGATCGTGCGTAGCTGTTACAATGCGCTCTCAAGGGTGGATTTGCGTGTCAGAGTTCGCATTCCAGGCTCGGTGGAGGCATTCGTAATTGATGAACGTGGAGAAAAGTATGATCGGGCCTCTTTCTCACTTATCTTGCTTATGTTTCTTACCTAACCTTACTATCTTTAGACGTCAAGCCACAGATCAAATAATGCTCGAAACATACGTTTGTGCGATCCTGCGAGCGCTTCTATTCGCGGATGATGAAGACTACAATATCACGGCATATAGACGATTTAATCCAATTCCAAATCGCGAAGCTGAAGAGAAGTTTCTGGACGCTATCGGGAAGTTGTTTACCAGAGGCTGGCAGCTTGGGTCGGAGCTGGCAGTGCAAGTTCCAACACTATTATCGAATAATCTTACGTCCAGCTTCCTGAAGTATCTCGAGCTCACAGGTCGATACAATGAAGGCATCAATCTTCTAGAAAAGTTGCGGTCAAAGGAGCCTGATTTCTCTGCCTTACTGGCGAGGGTTCTACTGGATATGGGTAAGATGTGATACTGTAAGAACACGAGGTATTGAGATACTGATTCAGTTTGGTTGCAGATGAGGAAGTGAAGGCCGTTCAGCTCTTGCATGACAACGTCAAAGTTTCGTCGAGGGATCCCAATTTGCTAGATCTACAGACGCGGTTATGTCTTTCAAAGGGTCGATTAGACTTTGCTCTGGAGACAGCTAAGCGTGCCGTCAATTCGGCACCATCGGAATTTACGCCCTGGGCTAGGTTGGTTAAGGTGTACGTTGAGATGCGAGACTTCCAATCGGTGGGTAATTTTTGCCGGATTTTTTTAATGATTGTTGCTAACCTATGTGCTGCAGGCTCTGCTTACTCTCAACTCCTGTCCCATGTTCCCCTACCAAAATGTCGATCTACACAGAATGCCGGTCGCTCACCGCGTCCATTTACCTGTCCCAACTGAAGGCGTTCTTCAAGAGATTATCGATGATTCTCAGCCTGGTGATGGCGAAACCACGTCTGTCGATCCTACCCTTCTACGTCTTCCGGCGGCATCACTGCGAGGTACTTTTGCGAAAGCATACGAACTTCTCGTCGAAATAGTGCACGAAACAGGATGGGATGCTCTGCTGAAGTATCGGTCTCGCGTATTCATCATGGAGGAGGAATATCGTAGTTTGAAGACCGATGCCATTACAAAGAACGCCAATAACCACACGCGAGCTGATAGCGGAGCGTCACACACGGCGGTGAATGGACGTACACCGTCATCGTCGCAGGCACCTGAAAGTCCTACGGATGAAGGTAGCAAGGAAATGCCTGAGGCTGATATAGTGAAGCCTGAGCAGAGTGTTGACGCGGAACTTGTCAAAGGCAGTGAAGACCATCATCCTGCGAATGTGAGCGGTGATCCGTCTGAATCGTCCGCTGCAAGCCCATCAGCAGTGGCCCCATTCAGAAGCAAACGACTGTGCGAGCGATGGCTTGACAACTTATTTATGGTCATGTACGAGGATATGCGAGTCTATACTCTATGGCGGGCGGAGTACGCACACTATAAGGCACAGCAGCTGACATATAAGAAGAGCGTCCGGGAATGGGAAATTCTGGGCTCTCTTGCCATGCGACTCAAACACACCGATGAGGCGGCGGAAGCCTATGGGCATGGATTATCAACTAGATTTTCGGCAAGGGCCCTCAAGGGGTTGCTACATATCTATATTGATAAAAAGGAGCCGATCAATATACTGCATGCTGCCGTCAAGCTGACTTCCTATGATCACAGATGGTACAAAGAGGTGAGTAATAAATTGCTATGAAAATTCAAAGACAGTTCTTGTTACTAACGCATCTCAGTTTTCGCCGTCACTGATAGTCGCGATAAAGCAGCTAGTGAAAGAGGAAGGCTCACAGAAGTTGCGAAATATGGTTCAGGGATCTGATTACCCACCATCTGTGATAGAACTGATGGACGAATATTTTGATCTTGCGCGGCAGTTCCGGTGGCCCGGCTATGAGGATGATGATGATGCTAAATGACGATAAATGACAAAGTATGGCAGGATGTATGACTTTAGGTAGGATGAGGGAAAATTGACTGTTGGAACAATAGATGGGATGTCGTTTTGTGTATCTTTGACCAAATACTGTCGAACCCCGACTTTCTTTTCTATACAGTGCCGTCTTTCTTAAAATGTATGACCATCCCTATGTGTCCAATTGGTGTTACCATTGTTCTTGGTCCTCAATGGCGACCGTAATGACAACTCTTTTAATGACGCTTAATATGAAATCGCGTAATCCATGCGGGTAACTTGGTTCTTCCTTCAAGAGTTTTAGACACAAGTCATTGCCTCATTGAATAATTATGAGAAAAGAAACGGTACACGTTAGAATATAAATATACACATTAGTATTAGGTCAGTATTCGCTATGCGTAGTCACGTGATCTTGTTTAACGTTCCACGTTCTTATTTTTGTCTTAGACGTAGCCCTAATCCGGTTCACCTTCGTGAAAGCTAGTATCCGGTAATCCATGCCGATATCGCTGCGCTAGTGGTGAGAGTGGCGTGCATCTCCGATATCGCGCTCTCGTAGCCTACAACTCAGATTCGGTGTTTGCGGCGCCCGCAGCAGAGATATATCAAATATGAAATGTCCATAGAGTCTGTAAAATTTTGGATACTGTCTGTGAACGACGTATTGACAAACCAGTCGGTAGTCGATGAGACTATTTGCCAAGTATGATATAACTACGTCCTTATAGAACATTTGTACGATCTGCTGTCGGGCTTCAGTGCAATAGTCTATGAACGTACGACATACAATATCGGCAAAAAGGGAATGGCACATTCTCAGTTTTCAAGGCCCGTATCATTGGTATCAGAGCACACCCCTGTTGATCTCGAAATTGCAGCTCCTGTAGCAACGGTCGCCTCCGAAGTTCCATACACTGTCTTTTCGATAAATCGCAAACGAGCAATATGTGCAGCAGCGGCATGTTCGGCCCTGTTTTCGCCACTTGCAACGAACATTTACTTTCCTTCAATAACGCAGATTGGGGAAGACTTGAATGTCAGCGTGGAGATGGTTAACCTTACGGTCACGACGTATATGATTTTGCAAGGAATCGCTCCGACATTCTGGGGTACATTTGCCGACGCTTTGGGGAGACGGCCAGTATATATCGCGACAATCACCCTGTTCGTACTGGCCAACCTGGGATTAGCACTGCAAGATTCCTATGTGGCACTGATAATACTGCGAATGCTCCAGTCAGCTGGTTCGTCTGCTACTGTTGCAATAGGCGCCGGCACCATCGCTGATGTCGCGGTTCCAGCTGAGCGAGGTACATATATGGGACTATTCTCGTCCGCAGTCATGGTCGCACCGGCAATAGCACCCGTATTTGGCGGGGCTCTCGCACAATCTAAGGATTCATGGCATGCCTCATTTTGGTTTCTATTCGCAGCCGGTTCGACTCTGCTTACAGTATTAGTTTTATGGATGCCGGAAACGGGACGACATATAGTCGGCAATGGAAGCATACCTGCAAGAGGCATTAATATGACTCTCCTCGAAATGATTTCACGGCACAAGAAGGGCTCGGTCGACGCAGAGGGTACACTGGACAAGAAGCCTCGTCGGCTAGCGAATCCACTGAAATGTCTAAACCTCATTTTACAAAAAGATGTATTCATAGTTATGATTGCGAATGCACTAGTCTACACCGCATTCTACTGCGTCACTGTGGGGTTCTCCTCGCAGGTGAAAGCCATCTATAATCTCACGACTCTTCAAATTGGACTGTGCTTTCTCCCTTACGGAGGTGGTTGCTCTGTCGGGTCTGTCTTTTCAGGCAAGCTGCTTGATCGCGAATTTCGGCGATTTGCTCGAAAGTACGGATTCGGTGATGGAAAGACGGTACGGCAGCATCTAGATTTCCCCATCGAGAAGGCACGCTTGTCAATTGCTTGGTATCTCATCGGAGCCGTCATTACGCTCACGATCGTCTATGGTTGGACTTTCCGCGCTAGTGTTTCTCTCGCCGTGCCTCTCACACTTCTGTTTTTCATTGGGTTTTCCGTGACAGGCGTGTTCACCTTTGTACAAGTTATTCTTGTCGATTTGTATCCGCAGGAGTCAGCGTCCGTAACAGCAGCGAACAACCTTGTAAGATGTCTTATGGGTGCAGGGGGATCCGCTCTTGTTGATTCTGTTATTGCGGCAGTAGGCAATGGTTGGACTTACACGATTGTTGCAGGTATGGTAGCATTGTCCGTGCCCATACTCCTTTTGGAGCTCGTGAATGGGCCGAAATGGAGACGCGAAAGACATGATAGGCTGCAAGACCAGAAGGAGGAGAAGAGAGAGGAAAAGAACAATCGAGAGCAGGAACTTGAACATGAACATGAACATGAACATGAACATGAACAGGTACAGGGACAGGAACATGAACAGGAAAAGGAACAGGATGACGAACACAAACAGGATCAGGATCAGCTTCTGAAACAGGACCGCGAAATTATGGAAAGTGAAGGTTATATAGATGGCAAAAATTCAGTAACGGTCGCTCGGAGGAGATAATGGTTGTCGAAAAGAAAATCTAGTGTATTCATGTGGATTTGGGAAAGTTAGCGTTGTAGGGGTCGCGGATGTGGCGCGAGATATTGGCTGCATACACATTAGACTTTATCTGTATTTACGGACTGCATCTACGTATTGAAGTTAGTAATTATGATCTTTAATGATGAAATTAGAATAGTTATATCAATTCCGTCCAAACCTGTACATAGTGGAACCAATGAGAATGACCACTCATCGTGCGTGTTCGATGGTTGAGATTCAAGAGTTGGCATTTGTGCGACATTTAGATTTATAAATAGCCAATTGTTTGCACATTTGTGCAGAAGTCTGGGGAGTTCGCAGAAGCATACAATTCAGTTTTACCATCTCGGACTGGTCTACAGTTGTTCCCTGCCCCGAGTCGTCAAAGAGGGCCCACTATTCTCTGTGAATTACAGTTGGCAATGTTGGCGCGGCGAACATTAATAGCAATATCTCGGGTAACCTGCGCGAGTTCTTCATTCACATGTGGACCTCGACTATATGATCGACAATTCATCACGCGAACCTGTCTTCAAAATGCGTCAGAAAATGGTCAGCGTCGTAAAATCACCAGAGATCTCGCCGGATCATCTGATTATGACTTGAAACAGGATATTAGTTTCGATGAAGTCCTGGAGTGGTTAAATGAAACGCCTTCCATAGAAGGCAATTCGGAATGGCAGGACGAGGAGAACGACGTTCTCACAAATCAAGTACGGCAGACGTTGGAACGGCAAGGATGGTATATGGCGACGGACGAAGACGGATTCACTCGGCTCACGAGACATTTTGAATTAAAGAGCTTTTCGGAAAACTTTCTTTTTTTTTCACGGATAGCTAAGTGTATTACGATTTCTGGTCACTCCCCAGAGATAGAATGGTCGCACCGAAGTTTATGGATCTCGCTGTACACGCAGAAGAAGAAGGATTCTATAAAGAAGACCTTAGACAAGCCTGTACGGTTTGTGTCACGAGACGACGTGGCCTTGGCTTTTGCAATCGATGACATATTTGTTGAAATAAGACAGGACACGAACGTGGGAAGTCTCACAGGAGGAAGATTGGAACTTGAAGGTGATACAAGGAAAGACAATTTAAGAAATTCGACTACTTGGTAAGTGAATGAACTTATAATACACTCTATTACTTTTTGAGTGATCATTAGGCTAATTATATAGACAACACGTGGGATAGGATAAACTGAGGGGACGGGTATGAATGACCATGATCAGGTGCCAGCATGCTAAAGAGGCCATTTCTGGATGCTGCGTCAATGGCATGATAGTAATCAATAGGAGTGCAAGACTAAGGCGGCAGACGGTAGGCGTAAAGAGTTTTTATGATAACTTTCTTTTACAGAATCTCCTTGATACAAATATAATTTGTCATATATGGGAATAGTGGGCTTTCTGTATAATCGTTATATTTGGTTTGGTAATAGGAGTTAATGGTTGATTTTATTCAAATTTTGTGGTTCTGAATACAGATACCTTGGAATATCCGGCTTCGTCGGTGTATAGGGGTGTGAATGGAAGTATATAGCACGCATGAGGTGCAAATCGTTCCTTCGACTTTACCATTGTCTTCCATAATGCTCAATGGCAATACAAAGGAAATGTAAAGGACCTTTGACTTTTAAAAAAAGATATACACAAATCGTGTCGGCTGGTTTCATGATGTATAATCACCAAGGTGCCAGATTGAGAATTTTGGCTCCACAGGCTATTGGGAATTGATATCACCTTGGTCGATACTGAATAGCAACGTTCATTATGGGATTTCCTTCCAACGATAGTTCTTCAAATTTGGCACAAGAATACTCGAGTTGAAATGTCCACCGCCCACGTCCGTAACTAGCTCTAGCATCAGGTTTTAAGCCGTGGTGATATCTCGGCCGCGCACAGTTTTATCGACAAGAACGGTCGCCGCGCCAGCCTTAGCATCTAACTTCAGTAGTGGTGGTCTATCACGTGCCTATCTTCTCGTGTAGCCTTCCCAAGGTGAGTCAGGTCTCTGTATACTTGATTTTTAACTTGACATACCTTTGGCTTATGGTAATTTCTATTAGCGTTGGATTCTTAGTTAGTATATTCTTGCTTAATACTCGATCTCATAACCCTGTATTGTCAGCATCGGATTTGAGATAAAATGGCCAACCCAGATCACCTAGCATCTCCATCTCCGTCACCGCCAATTCCCGAGGAGTCCTCATCCTCGAACCCATCAGCTTTCTTATCGACCATTACGGGGGCGAAAGTGGCGGTAAAGTTGAACTCAGGTGTGGAATATCGAGGTATGAGATGATTGGTTTCTTGTGTGGCCTGGAAAGATGTTAGTTTTTGTATCGGCTTATTGAGTCTGTGCACTGTGACACCGCATGCCTACGCCAGTGGAGTTAACCTATCATACATCAATAGGCGACCTGCAGTGTGTGGATGGATACATGAATATAGCGCTTGAACAGACTGAGGAATACGTCGATGGTGTGCTGAAGAATCAATATGGCGATGTGTTTATCCGTGGAAACAACGGTATGTTGAAGAGTTATATAGCTTCTGCTATTGAAATACCATCTCGTGCTAGTACGCATATTGCATTGCTAGGAAATACCATCTCGTGCTAGTAAGCATATTGCATTGCTAGTATAAGATTTCATGTATTTTAGGGCTTTGGTGGTTGGGTTGTGTTCTAATATGGCCAAAAGCTAACTTTAAGCAGTGCTTTATATCTCTACTATATGACGCAGAGCGTATAGCGACAGAATGAATAGTGTATCATAGAATATTATTTGGCCTAGGCGTAATATATGTATCTTTAGATTGTGCATCTATATCATGTGCGAGATGAAGCGTTATCATTAGATATCAGAAGCTTGCTTGAATAAATTAACCGCCTTGCTCTTGTTCCGTCCACCACAAAATCTCCTTGACCCGGTTGTATCGCATCTAGTATCAGTATAACAAGTATTGTTCAAAGGTGAAAGGAGATGATGAGGTCGAAAGGGCGATTACTGTATTCTGAACCGATATCATGAAGCGATCTTCATATTGTGCGGTAAAAACCTTAGTAAATTTTGAGACGCCGACGATGATGTCTTAGCTAGCGTCTACCTCACACTGTGAGCCTCCATTCCCACGAGTCACCGCCGCTATATATTGCTCTGGTTATCCCCTCCTGATCCCCGGATCCTCTTCGATTAGCATCTGCTAACGCCGTATTGGCATCTATGGCGATGCGAATATACTTCCGTGAGCAACCGCGGACACTCGTCCTTTTGACTGACAAGCACGCACTCACTTTCCAATGCATGACGGACGTGACCGCCGGCAACGATTCGCAACACATTGAGAAGTATAATAATTCGGAAAAGTCATCGCCAGGAGAGTATCCGGTATCGAATGGTTCTGGCAATTTATCGTCACAGCACTCACAAGAGGGGGGAGTATCACGGGTGGTCGTCGACTTCTCTCCACGCGATGAAATCGACTTCACGAGGTTCCGCGCTCTATCGTCGCTGCCATGCTACGGTTGCTTGGGATTGATAGCAGTCGATGGAGATGTATTTCTTTCTGTTATTACTGGGTCATCGAAAGTCGCGGAGCCGGTGTCAGGGGCAGAGACGGTGTACAGAATCCACGCTCTCGAGTTCTATTGCGTGTCAAGAGCAGTTTGGGACTTCGTAGTCCTGGATCCCGCGGGGAATCCGCTTGATAGCTCAGGAATGATGGTTACCACCGGAGAGGCTTATGATCTGGCTGGGCCCTCGGCGAGTTCGAGTACAACTGCCGGTGCGGGCGGTGCACTGTTGGAGCACCCGTGTGTGGCCTTGCGGAAACTATTGACAGACGGGAGTTTCTATTACTCTAATGACTTCGACTTAACTAGTCGAATGCAGTCGAGGTAAGCAATAGCTTCACAGGATGCAAGCATAAGACTGACGAGCTTAGATCGGCCGACCCAACGTTCGATATCGATGGGTTCGACGAGGCTTTTATGTGGAATTCGTTTATGATTTCAGAACTCATAAAGTACCGGTCGCATTTGCAACCCGAAGAGAAGTCCGCACTAGATCATTCTCGGTTTCTGACGTCTGTGATACGAGGATTCTCAGAAACAGTGAGGACCAGAATAGGTAGCATACCCGCGACATTGACAATCATCTCTCGGCAAGGCTGTCGTCGGGCAGGAACGAGATACAATGCAAGAGGCGTGGATGATGAGGGTAATGTCGCCAATTTTGTGGAGACGGAAACAATATTACAGACGGAAGAAGTTTGCTTCTCGTATACACAGATTCGAGGAAGTGTACCAAGTATGCAAACGTCTCTTTTATTCGTAGTTTATTCTGTTAACTTCTGTAGTCTTCTGGGAACAGGATGTTCAACTCCTCAGCGCAAAGGTCAATATTACACGAGCTTTCGAGGCTACGCAACCTGCATTTATGGCTCACTTTGACCCTCTCGTCACCAAGTACGGTCCGGTGCACATTGTCAACCTCCTTTCATCTAAGCCCGGCGAACACGAACTTACACAAAGATATCATCAGCACATACGACTGGCCAGCGAACGGGAACTCGCGGATCAGCTACGCGAGACCCGGTTTGATTTCCATGTCGAAACTGCAAAGGCAGGATACGTTGCAGCAAATAGGATTTTGCGTTTCATTGAGGATGATGCTGACGAATTTGGATTCTTTTCTTACGATACTAGGACGAGGACGGTGATGTTCGAGCAGACAGGGGTGTTTCGAACGAATTGTCTTGATTGCCTTGACAGGACAAATCTAATTCAACAGATTATTTCGAGACTCGCGATCGAGGTTTTCTTACACCAGAAAGAAATATTACCTGGCAATGATCTGTGGCTTAGACATTCGGTCCTCTGGGCGGATAATGGCGATCAACTTTCAAAAATATACGCTGGCACCGGTGCTCTGAAGACAAGTTTTACGAGGTCCGGGAAGATGAGTATAGCCGGAGCGATTGCCGACGCTACGAAGTCAGTGGGCAGGATGTATATCAACAATTTTGTGGACAAGGGACGGCAGAATACGATGGATATGCTTCTCGGAAGACTGGAAAGTCAGCAGAGAGTAATACTGCATGATCCGATTAACGATTTTGTAATGGCGGAGTTGAGTAAGCGGAAATCTGAGTTTACCTCGTCGAAGGAAATCACCGTGTTTGTCGGAACTTTCAATCTGAACGGATTTCTCTATGAAGGAGATCTCTCTCCATGGTTATTTCCGAAAGACAGTGGCGTACAAGATCCAGACCTTGTAATTGTTGGCTTCCAGGAGATTGTTGAGTTGACCGCAGGTCAGATTCTCAACGCAGATCCGGCAAAGAGACAGTTTTGGGAGCATCAAGTGTCGCGATGTTTGAACGCTCATGGAGACTACGTGCTACTGAGATCTGGCCAGCTTGTCGGTACCGCGTTGCTAATGTATGTCAAGGCTTCTGAAGTCCGACATGTGAGGAACATTAATGGCTCTATGAAGAAGACTGGCTTGGGTGGCATGGCCGGTAACAAAGGTGGCGTGGCGTTCAGTATTGACTATTCGTCTACAAAGTTGTGTTTCATTACGTCACACTTTGCCGCTGGACTATCAAACGTTGAGGATCGGAACCATGATTACAGAACCATTTCACATGGAATTAGGTTTCCGAGGGGAAAGACTTTGAAGGATCACGACACGGTAGTTTGGCTGGGTGATTTCAACTACAGAATAGACATGCCTAACGAGGAGGTTAGAAAACGCATCCAGATGCATGACCTAGATGATGTTTATCGACAAGACCAGCTAAATAGACAGATGCTCAATGGTCAAGTCTTCCCATACTTCTCAGAGATGCCAATCTCGTTCAATCCAACATATAAGTACGACAATGGAACAGACATGTATGATACTTCTGATAAGGCTAGGATACCGGCATGGACGGATCGGATTTTGATGAAGGGGACGAATATAAGGCAAGTTAGCTATGGCGCTGCACCTCTCAGATTCTCGGATCATCGACCAGTTTATGCCGGATTCAGAGTGACGGTGCATACGGTTAATGAACCCGTGAAGGAGAAACTTAGTCAGGTACTATATGCTAAGCGACGGGGCTATGTGGGTCAGCTACTTGAGCTCGATGGAGAGAATCATGGAAAATGTGAGATATCATGTACCTGTTTGAAATTATTTCTGACGTACTAAATTATACTAGTACCCCCGCCAAGCACTGATAAACATAAATGGTGGATAGACGGAGGCCAATCAGCAAAGGTGACTATCTCGGCGCCGCGTCCGAATATGATCGTCAATCCTAATCGACCTGCTAACCCCTTTTCTCCCACCTCACAGCCGGACTTCATCAGTAGAGATTCTATTCAACCCTTGCCGCCAGACGATGCGGCTGCCGCGGCTGCCGCGGCGTCATCACTAGCTCGTCATGACGGTGTTTCACCACCACCGATTCCTCGGAAGCCGCATTCGCTTTCCGGAACGAGTCTACATTCACTTCATTCAGCGTCGTCTACATCTCCGAAAGAAGGAGTCCCTCCTGCACTGCCGCCCCGCCGAACATCGACAATGGGTATCTCGTCATCTCACACAAATCTGATGGATGAACCACTGCGAAATTCGACCGTGCCAATGCATGACGCCGATATGCCATTGCAGACTTTCACAGGCGGGCGTGCTGGACGTTCTGCCACGCGTGCTTCGGGAAATATTGACCCAAGAAGTCACAGCCGTACAAGCAGTACTAGCAGCTCAAGCAATGCGTCTGGTATATTCTCGTCCAGCGCCACTTCAATGCCAAGCCGAAGAGCAGAGTTTCCAAGCACGTCATTACCGAAGATCTCAAAGCCACAGTCACAAGAGCATCGAAATGGGAGTCCACCTTCATATCCTCTCCGACCCGGAAGTATTTCGAGTTCAACTAGCTCGACTCCGAATTCAGCGAGTGCGTCGTCTGCGAGCTTTGACAAAAGGTTTCCGGTTGTGACTACTACATCTACTTCCTCTTCACCCGGATTTGGCGCCTTCGCTTCTTCCTCTTCATCCAGTAACAGTTCTAGCTTCAGTACTAGTTCCAGAACTGCTCTGTCACAGGCATACAACGCTGAAGGTGTACCACCACCCCTTCCGCCGCGGAGCAACACCCTCGGTAGCAATCACAAAATATTTCCAGACTCGTCATACGGAGGTGTGAGTGTGCCATTCGCGCAAACCCCGGAGCCAATCCCTTCTTCTGCTAGTGCTGATGGTAGCAATGGAAAGAGGATCAGCCCGAGTGCCGCTGGACTATTGGATGACGACGACGCAGATGATGAGGTGAAGTATATCAATTCTAGCTGGAAGGCGTTGACGTGAATGATCTAAGTTATCCGTGTATATCTTCTTTGTTTCTCTTTGTCATTTCTTGCATCGGATATGGGAAAGTGATTTTGGGAAGTGGGGATGTTTTCTGAATACGAATAGAAGGGATCCAATATTGACTGAAATTACGATCTTCGATAAAGTCTCCGTACATGTAACGGTATGGACGTCCAATTGGACGAAGCAAAAAAAAGGGCCCACATGTCAAGACAATGTCAGCCGGCAACAGAGCAGTTGGAGCTGTCGCTGTCGTTGCATAAAGAGGGTCTAGTCATGGGGCTTTTTGGGACAACATTAGGAGAATTCTCTAATCCCTTTTTTGCCGACACGCATGTACACGGTTGATATCAGAAGTTTGCCTGCGGTACGGATCTAGTCACAGCTATTGGTGCACCTCCGCAAACATAGGCACCCCGCAGGAAAATTCCATAAGAGAGCACATAATCCGAAATTGTAAATAATCAACAAACTTAAAAGACTTTGAGCAAATATAAATGGTCGCTCCTCATTCCTCCTCTCATTCCTACATTTCGCATGGTCTAATATAGACCAAGTATCGCAAAAAGATTTGTCCAACAATCCGAGACACCAACCGCGTGATCATCCTGTCATGACCTTGGATTGAGGTGCGCGCGCGAGGCCGGCCAAACTTGCATTCCCTGGAGCACTGGTGTAACACGCTTGTTCAATGTCAAGCTTGAGGCGCCGCTGTCCGGCTCCGCCATGTCGTCCCGGCCGATGTACCGCAGCCGGGAAGTGAACTGGAGCTCTTCCCTGAAGGAGAGGACACCGCGGAAGAGGAAGTCAAACGACACCCGGAAGTAGCGGGCAAGGCTATGGCCTGCCTGCAACACGCTGGTCGTTATGAGGACGTCGGCATCGTCGACCTTGAATCGGGGTGGGTAAAGAACTGTTTGATCCAGCTGTCTTCCTGTACTCCTGCCCATACCGCTTTGATCCTCTCTGCGGCCCGCCTCGCCGAACCTCTCGAGAGCAACTTTTCGCATCAAGGACAAGAGCAAGCCAGCATGCCCGGCTTTCGTCAATGGCACCCACACAATCTTGAGCGGCTCGAGCAAATGATAGACATGCCATCTCCGATGAATATCAGCAGGATTCAATGCCGAGTTGAATCTGGTGATCACAAGGCAGCCGGTATCTGTGAAGAACTTCAACAATGCTGGTTGTTCCCTTCGTCCGCGCTTCTTGACTTGCTCTCGTTCAGAAGACCCAAAGCCGAACGTGTGTCACTGTACCCAAGGATGGAAGATCTCTGGTACGATCTGTCGACAAGAATAAAAGTCTACCACATGGCTAAAACTAAGCAGCAATTGGCACCTAAACCCAATGAGTCCACAGTTGGAACGCTCTCTGCACTCGAATGGCTATTGCGGGTATGCAACCTTTCCAAAACACTTAAAATGACGTCAATATTAAACGAGTCCGCGATGAGTGCTCCGCGCCCAAAGTCGCCGACGTGCTGACGAACTGGTTATTTCGCAAACCTAACAAGAAAAAGTATTACCGTGACCGCCTAAGTCCCAGTTTCGGAGAGGCGATTTTGCACTAATGGTGGGGTGTATTCGGCGAAACAAATAAAATCAGATTCCAGTTTCTGGAGAAAACTATTGAAGCAAGAGGGGATGCTGTGGGAAAGCCGTATTTCGGAAATGGAATGGCCAATTCCATTGAAGATAAATCGTCAATTCACAAGTTGTGGAATCGTTTAGCGGAAGCGGGATAGAGGATGTGGACTGTTCAAACTCGCAACGCAAGGACAATAACAATAAGAGCCTGGCGCCGCAACATCCCGAAACGCTTTTTAAGGAGCGCGTGGCCGACATCATCCAAGAAGTTGGGCTTTCTCAGAACGGTTTTTTAGAAAATATTTCAGAAGTATGTCTTGAGAGGGTAGAATCATTTGTCAGAAAGAGATCATACAATTATAGAGTAGGAAATATTCGTCAATGTAGTCAAAAAATTCACTATCCAGATTTCCTAATATGCAACTAACGAATAGTATAATTATACTTCCTTTTTCATTAAATAATTTCTGTAGGCATATTCATAAATTTAGAAAACGATGAAGTGAAGAAACTTGTGAAGTGGGGAGGACGATGAAAGCCTTTGGAAGGACACATTATACATAGTTAAACATTCTGCATAGAAAGGATCGAGTAGACAAAAGTTACATTTATGATTATTTTTGTCCAGTCGTAAAGCCAACAAATGTACTCTCGCCTCAAGAAATTTGCTATTTATGACACAAACGCAAGAGCTCGTTCTACATACGCTCTCAAATGTGGGAATTTACGGCTCTCGCTTGCGGTGTTGCCGATCAAGCGGAGGGGCAGACAGACGCAATCCCACATGTCTCACAGTAGTCACCGGTATGAGACCAACCATCTCGGCGCTCTCGGACGGGCTTCAGAGATCAGCTTTGACCTATCTGTTTCTCTGCTATCCAGCTGAGCAGTTTGTGACACGCCGAGTACGTCCTCGTTGGTGACTGTCCTCTCCGCTTATATACTTATTTGGTTCTCGCCGATCCTTAAACTGAGCTGAACTATGCCAGAGTATCGAAAAGCTAGTGCGCCGCAGTCGTCGGGGTATGATTTCTTTGTCTGATCCGGGTTTGATGCGGAATCTGACATCAAGTGTAGGACTTCTCACAAAGGCATCAAATTCGCGCCCTTGCGCATCCCTCTTGAGCGGAGGTTACAGACTTTCGCTGTGCTCTTGTTCGTAACTGACCAATGTCGTGTCTCCCGTAGGCTTTCTAACGACAATCATGCAGTCACTCAGTCGCTCTCCCTTACTGTGTCGGTCTCTTCTTTCTCATGGTTGGGTTTCCGCCATTCTGGCCACTGCTTATAATGTACGTGGTGTACGCGTACTTCGTGGACCACAGCTACGTGAACGGCCAGATTGCGCGACGACGATCCCCTCTATTCAGGCGACTGCCCTTGTTCAGGCTGTTTTGTGACTATTTTCCTATTCATTTGCATCGAGAAGTGCAATTGGAGCCCACGTTTCCTGGCAGACTGAGGGAGCCGAGTGGACTTTTAGAGAAGTGGATTGCGAAAATATTTGGGATGCAAGAGGCGGAGGTAGTGGCCGATGGTGAGGACGAGGGTGCTAATGGGAATGGAAACGGCAACGGTCCAAAGAAGGAAATGGCAGATGTCGCGGAGTTGGAGACAACTCCAGAGCCGATTGAGAATAAAGCTAAGGAGAATAAATCTAAGGTCGGACCGCGGTATGTATTTGGGTATCATCCACACGGTATTGTCAGTCTAGGAGCATTTGGGGGTATAGGAACTGAGGGGGCCGGGTGGGAGAAACTATTTCCCGGAATTCCGATTTCGCTGTTGACCTTGGATACGAATTTCCAACTGCCTGTGAGTTCATGTTGCAGCACATTGCAGCACATTGCAGCACTGCACACTTGCGATTGTCGTTCATCTTCTAACAGAATTAGTTTTATCGTGAATACCTTCTTTCTCTCGGCATCGCCTCCGTTTCCCGCCGTTCTTGCACGGAGCTTCTCAAAAATAACCAGTCCATCTGCATTGTCATCGGTGGTGCTCAAGAATCACTTCTGGCCGAACCCAGCACTCTCGACCTCATCATCCACAAACGCCGCGGTTTCGTGCGCCTAGCAATGTCCGCCCCTGGCGAGAGCGACACCTACCTGGTCCCTATCCTTAGTTTGGGAGAAAATGATGTTTACCAACAAGTCCGTGGTGATCGCACGTCGCTACTATACAAAATTCAGACTCTTATCAAAAATGCTTTGGGATTTACCCTACCGCTGATGCATGCGCGCGGCATATTCAATTACGATTTCGGCTTGATGCCGTATCGGAGGCCGATAAATATTGTTGTGGGAAGGCCAATTAAGGTACCATATGTGGCTGAGCCGACGCAGACTGAGATTGAAGTATATCATAAGCAATATGTGAACGAATTGAGGAGGTTGTGGGATACCTACAGGGAGAAGTATGTGATAGACTGGGCCGGTCGGGGCCTTGAGAATATCGATATGCGCTTTGTGGAGTAAGAGTTTGAAGGTCATTTTTGGCTACTTCGACATTATTTCAACAAACGCACCAGATAGCGTTATTATCTCGGGTGATCGAATCGCATATCTCGGTACTATAGACTATTACGATAAGTTTTCATGTTCGGCTAATCTTTTTTCACTACTTCATGGTTCCGTCACTAGTTGACCGCCAGTTAAAAGAGACAATTAACGTTATTGGCTCTGTCAGTCGCCGTTAATGCATTATTCAAAATTCGTGATGTTCACACGTGTGTTTTATTGTTTTGAATCGTGCGCGCAATTTCAAAGTGAGTATCCAATCACGCACACTCACTCTTCGTAGTCTGTCGTCTGGTGCATCCAGCTCATGCCGAACTCGTACCTTTCCTCTCCAGAGCACTTAGGCCTCGACAGGTCAACTTATAACATATATGACGGTCCTTAACATACCATTATCTATCGATTCTAGTGGTCTGAATTGAAAAATGATTTAAAGTCATACGATGCCTGATTAGCAACAGTGTTAAATCTATGGCTGTAAAGATATATAACTTGATTGTGACTGTAGCGCCGCAAATATGCACATAGCGATCACGTAACTAATTGGCTAAACTGGATGAAGTTCCATATTCTTCTCCCATCGCTTAAGGGTCGATGTCACGTACACCATCTATGCTGGTCAGACCGATTAAGAACAGGAAGGCATCTCGGATTATCATTTTTCCATCGCTAACAACAGGCCGACAACGGTGCCGGAAGAAGTCCTCCATTATATGGTGTGTCAGGTGTGGGTATGCCCGAGGATACCCCGAAATAGGTCGTCACTCACATGTACGACGTCTGAACCGTGAGAGCGTGGACGTCCGCAACCGTCGTACATGAACGAAGTTTGAAACTCCAGGGTTTTTTAGCAGTCGTGATCGTGACTGGAAGGTCAGCAGTACTCGTATTCCAGCCGCAATACAACTCAAACTAGTGAGGGTTTTGCAACCCGAATGAAACTGGCTTGAAATAACCCTTAACCCGTAAACTGCGGGACAGTTATTCGAGGAAAATGTAAAGGCCCCTGGGTAAGGGCTATTGTAATGAAATTCGGTTGGGTAACATTGGCTCGCAAATTTCTTACTTGAACTTAGCAACGCCGCTCTCTGTTCCTGCATAACTGGGCGTGCAGAAGCCGCATGTGGCCAGAAGCGGTCGCCACTCAGAATCCAAGACCAACAGAAGCGCGAGGGTCCAAATGGTTCCTGCATCATGCAGTCATAACAACGTTAATAATAATAGCATGTACATACAGATTTGGTACGGTACATGTGTACATAGGTGGTGTTAAATGAAATTGACCGCAGGATCCTTTGCTTGCATGGGCACTGAGGGCCATGAGCAGCACTATTGATCGGCAGTGACAGTAAGAGCATGTAGCGCATTCCGGCATAAACTTGCTATTCAGAACGGACCTGCCAAAACTCTCCCTTACAGCGTCATTCTAACATCCTGGCACTCTCTGAGCAGGATTTCACATCCACCGCACCATCCTACTAAAGTACTTCAGTACGTTGCTAATCATAAAAGAGGATTATTATCACGTCACCAATTGGTATCTAATCTAATATCTTTGAATCTAAATCTTAATCTAAATCTAAGTGAAAGTGAAAGAGGTTAGGACGCTTTAAGGTTTGCAATCTCAAATTGGATGACGTCACATTCGGCATCGGATAAACTTTCTACCTGGTCCCTTTCTCGTTGCTTTTTCTGGTAGTCCGAACTACCGCGCCTGCGTGGACAACAGCTGCCTTCAGGTTTCAGCCCCCCCACCATGATATCTGTTATCAATGAGACGACCAAAGCTTCCCAGTGATAATCTTTCAAATTTTGCTACGTCTTATACGAAGCGTACCTGGAAGCAAACGCATCTTGCCATGACTGGCAAGACTACCTCGATCAAACGCCGACTATCAGATAGTATGCACTTGATTATAATGTATTGCTTAATAGTTCTAATGATAACCATCATGCACCCTATACCAACAACACCCATATCGTCCGTATAGTTCCACGATAAGTGCCCAAAATATCCAAGTTTCTCCAACCATGCTCGGTCATAAAAGTACAAATGCCAAAAAAAGTAGAACACCTAAAAGAGTAACCAAGAGTAACCAAACAGAATTCGAGAGCTAATTCACCACAGTCAATCTTAGACTTTCGGCGTCACATTCAGCACATCGTTTCCCGCATCCGCGAAACTTGACGCAGATTGCTCCTCTTCGTGCATAATCCGGTTCATGTCGTGCAGGCGCTGTGCATTGTGTACGATGTTTGGATGCTCCGCTTTGAGTCTGTTGAACTCCTTCTCCGAATCCCAGACCCACGGGGAAGGCGAAGCGAAGAGAAGGTCGATTTCCTCGAGAGTGCGCTGACTGGTTTCCGGATAGAGCGCCCAGACGATGGGGATCGCGATGACATTGAACGCACCAAAAATGTAGAGTGTCTTTTCGCCGATAGAGTCGAACATAACGGGACAGAGGAGAGTCAACCAGCCGTTGCCGATGGACCAGCCAAAGACTCCGAAAGCGTTACCACGGGCACGGACTTCGAGAGGGAATACCTCCGTGGGGTAGAGCCATGGAACGACGAGCCAGGTGGCTCCGAAAATAGAGGTGTAGATAAAAATAAAAGAGGCAGCGGCGGCACCATAGGATGCGTTCTCGGGATGTTCGACCTGGAGGCGAGAGAATCCTCCTGCCAGGAACATGGCGATACCCTGACCGACGGCGCCCCAGTACATGGTCCAGCGACGTCCGATTCTGTCGACGGTGAATGCATTGACGACAGTGGAGAGCATGTAGAAGATGTTGTTCACACCGGACAGCCACGCAGCCTTGTTAGTCGAGAAGCCGGCGTTCGCGAAGATGGTGGGCGCGTAGACGGTAACTCCAGCAATTCCGATCCACTCCTGGAGAATCTGAAGCCAGACGACTAGCTGGACTCTGCGGCCAAGATGGAGCTCACCGGATCCGATTCCGAAGAACATGCGGAAATAGGAGTTGCGCCTCGCTGTCTTCTCCTCGACGGCGACAATGTTGATAATGTCCGCGTACTCGTCCTCCGCTTCGGAAGTGTCCGTACCACGGAGACGCTGAAGAATGTATCGCGCCTCCTCGTTCTGTCCATTCTTGATCAACCAGCGAGGCGACTCGGGGAAGAACCAGATAATGAGAAGAAGTAGCAAAAGAGGGATGATTTGGAAACCAATAGGGAAACGCCATCTGAAGGGAGAGAACCCTCCATCAATGTATGACAGACCGTATTCGAGCCAATAGGCGACGACGACACCGAAAATGTTGAGGGTGAACTCCAACGCGATGAACTGGCCGCGCGACTTGTATTCTGCGGTCTCAGCAGACCAAACAGGGACGATTGTGTTGAGAATACCTGTTCCGATACCGTTGATCAAACGAGCACAGCACATCCACTCGACGTTCTGAGCCGAGCACTGCAATGATGCACCAATGATGGCCCACACGCATCCCACAGCGATACTCTTGATTCTGCCGAGCTTATCGCCGATATAACCTCCCAGCAAGCTACCCAACAAAGTGCCAAAGTAGTAGATGGCAACGATACCGCCCTGTCGGGTACTGTTTGTGACATGAATGGTGCCCGACTCATCAGCCCAACCGTACTTCATGTGGTCAACATAGTCTAATAATCTTAGTTAGTTGTAGGTCGCGTTACGCAGGGTGCGAATAGTCGTCACGTACTAGGTGAGTTGTTGACACCAGACATCATGCCTTGGTCGTAACCAAAGAAGAAAATTGAGAGACCGGCGACGCAGTTTATCCTGTAGCAGGTTCGTCAATATCATGCCAGAATGCTAGTCAATGGAGAATAGACGTACGCAACAAGAAGCGCCTTCTTCTCGTATCGGTCGACGACATTGAATCTCTGAATGATTCCTCCCATGATGTGCGAATGTCTAGATGTTCATAAGCTTGCCTTCAGGTCTCAAAAATGCAAGTACACGAAGAGGGACAACGTGGGCACCACGAGGGTCTTTATATAACTGCGTGATCACCAGAGGAAGGAGGAATGACACCGACAATCAGCTCGGTGAACCGTTTTACGTGTTTGGAGGGGCAATGGTACCGACTGACCACAGTATGCGCAGTAGGCATAGGAAGTCGGTTGAGGTACCAGGAGAGACCCGGAACACTATATTCCGGAAACTCGCGTTGGCTTTCACATTTTTTGGATTCGGCCTGGCGGTTCGTAAGTGAAGTCGTACCCGTGTGGTACTTCATCTTGTCAATCGAGACGAATTTCGTTTTCGGAAGGCCTGCTGGAGATCACCTAACCTGAACTCTGTGCGGTGGTCGAATAGGCCAAGTTCGAGTTAATAGGCAAGAAATATTATGCCTGATGCCGTCAAGGTGCGTTTTGAAATTGCATATACGCGTTCAGTGAGACGACGATTGCACAGTGGCTGATTGATGTATACGGACTAAAGCGGAACGCGCAGGCAGGATGCTCGCAGTGTGAACAGGGCTATCCCCCAAGAGGATTAACCATAAACTAGTGTTGGCATCACCCGCAGGATTTAGCTTTCTAGGGCCAAGATTGTGCCGTGCAGCCAGGCAAACCCTAGTACCTGCATTTTGTGCGAAGTTAAGGCGTAAGGGTCCGTCGAAAGAGGCCGCCAAGTTGAAACTGATCGAACTCTGTGAATAGCTTGGAGAAAATCTCATGCGGCTAGAGTTGAACTATTCTACCAATTAGTTACACTCATGTTTCAACTTTCGAAGACGTCATGTTGAATTCTGAGGTGGAACCGACGGAACAAATAGAAACTTTACATAAACCAAGGTCAAAATGCAACTCTGCAGACATTCTGGGCATTTGAAGCAACAGCCTTAGCGCAAGCAATTGCGGGATTCCCGCAATTACTTGTTTCGCAGGCAAATTGATTATGTTCCAACTACTTGATCGCCTTCCGCAGGCGTTCTTTATCGTCGATATCACCGCAACTTGAACGGTGTTGCGACTTTGCGGGCCGGATTCGGAAACCCTGCCCGATGGAAATCAAGAGAACAGAAACGTGACTGGGCGTGCTGTACAGTTATTCTCATCAGGACGAGACAATAAATTGGACATATTTACTGTGCGGTACATGTGATTGGTATCAATGGCATGTATTGCAGATTTTAACGAATATGATCGCAAGCACCCATAGTCAATTACAATTTCATAAGCCATTTCTCCGTCATTCTAATTGCGCGGTAAACCATCTCTGTGCATGCAATTTCCACCTCCTCGGTGCTATTCTATTCAGCTCTTGTACGCAGGGGGACGGAGCCAACAGACCGGCGTGGAGAAGGCAATGTCGATATCCCGGAATACCAAATGTAGTAGCCAGGCGAATTCGGGTTTTGGAACACACGCTCGGTCCGCCTGCCAAAAATATTGGGTCTGGGGAAAATGTCTATGACAGGCTTCCAATGACAGGCTCCCAACGGACACGGCCCGTGCATCACGATGCCCTGCCCAAAAATGGCGGAGTGCAGATCCCCCGGCTAATTCCCCTCTTAACCATAGCTCCATCGACGCGAATCCCCTTGACAGAACAAATTATGATATCCCGCATGAATGAGCATTGTGATGCATGCGCATTTTCTAAAGCATTTGCATCAAATCTCGATATATTGAGTTTGATTCAGCCGAAATTCGACGTATGAGGCCAAGTTCATGGCTATTATATATCATCCCCGTCTTCTACACTCACGCCGAAATAATTTTTGTACCAAGCTTTTCCCGATTTGTTTCCACTTCATAAACTAGTTTGATACTCATCTTTTCACAATCTTCAATGTCTCACTGTCGATTAAAGAATTCTTGAATGATTATCGCTGTTTAAACACATTTCGCGGACCTCGGCTTCTTAAGCTATAAAAGTAGCCGCAATGGGTTGTCCAAGTTTATTGAGTAATAAAAAATTGTTACGTGGGCGCGACGGCATCGGTTATACCTGAACTTGATTACGATCCCTGTGTGATGGATTTGGTGGGCTCCGATCTCAGTTACAAAAACCCGATCTAGGTTACAAAAACAGCTGACCAGATCCCTGCTAAAATCCGCGTCTGGCTTGCCAGCTGAACAATTCAATTCATCTAATAGATTTGTAGCCATGCATTCCATTTATTCATCGTCGAAGCATTGAATGCCAGAAGCCAAACCCTTTGTCTACGAAACTCTTCGCGCGACTAACGTCTATGCGAGCCGAGCCTAGGTTATATACAGCGCAGAATCACTAAATTTGTCAAAATGTGCAACGCCAGGCATACAGTTATCAGAATCGCATCTTCCCCGGGAGTTCGAAATTTTATAGGATACTGAGAGAAACTGCCCTTTCTATGCTCTACTTTGATTAATGAACAGTTTAATCGACGAAGGATTCTCGCAACTGGTGACAAGCTCAAACTTGACACGCGCGTATGCCACATACATGAAGCCATCCTACCTTAAAATGACCAATTACCCTGGAAGAATGATCCTATTGAACGCGACTCTTTTCCGGACCTGAAGACGTCACAACGACCACAGCGTAGTACTCGGACATTTGTGTATTCCGCTTCTTCTTGCATCGGACTATAGTAGGTATTGTAGTCAGAGAGATATCTGAATCTTGCGAATATGGTATCTGAACACAGAGGTCTTAGGCTAGCAGAGGAGAAAAGATGAAATTTAGCAGCTGGCGATTTCAAGAAATCATGCTTTTGCTTTTGCCAATCAAGTGTTCACCAATATAAAATGAAAATGACTGAACCAACACTGTAGCACTTAAAAATAGTCGATTGACAACAAACTCACAAAACCAGAAAACCGAAACCCATTAAGCATGCTGACCTCCCACCCAAAACAAAAAGAATAAACGCCTCATTACCACTATCATTATCATCGTCATTCACATATCCTTAACACATATACTCCAAATCATAACTCCCCGTGAATGCTGTTAATACTCGCAAGATCGGACGCCCACGACTATCGTACTCTTGCTCTATTTCTTCAGGCTCTTCGCACAGGTAGTAATCGCCACCATCATCGTCGTCATTTCCGCCCGATGAAAATTTGGTTATGACGTCATGCGATTTGGAGAAATCGTGCAATGAGCAGGAAGCGACCGTATCGACAAAGTGATCTCTATCCCAAAATTGCTGTTCGCCTGAAAGACTTTCATCCACAATGCGCTCTCTCCGTTGTCCATCCCTGACACGGTCATTCTGAGCATGAGCCTCAGGACTCACCACCTCCAATGAATCAACACTATCCCGCCGCCATGCAACCGGCACCTCAGTGTATACCCACGGCAGAGGTGACCAATCGAACGCTCGTGTCTTGAGAACCGTACACGGTGATTTCTTGTCTTTGTGCGTTATACTGTCGGTAAAAGTAAACTTCCCATTCTGCCACAACTCCTCACTCGACGCATCCAATTTAAGTGGCGCGAGTTGCGACATTTGCTGTGGAATGTAGACCTCCTGTTTCGCTGAGGTGAAGGAATTTATCACATTAGTCTCATTGACTTGAGAAGAGGGAGACAATGATTCTGAGAATGAAGATGATGAGGAGCTAGACAAAGATTCTGAGAACGACGAAGACGAGGAGGTAGTCGTTGTCGAAACAGGCGACGTCATCGTCACCGATCGAGCCTCAACCTGAGAACCATGACTAGTAGTAGTCGCCATGTGTTGATGAAACTGTGATGAGATGACAAAGATTAAAATCCACGTGAATATTCAACAGGGGAGCGATACGACCAACTAGTGGCGACGATTCCTCGCGTGGCAATATATTATATCTTTGAGACTCTAACCAGCAAGACTTCCATCCCCAATATAATGCATGTTGATATAGACGGTCATAGGCATTGGATAAAGCTATTATCGAATGCTGCTCCAGCGATAGATATAATCGTTATTGAGGTCGGGGTGGAGAAATTCTTGTGCAGTCTCGTCAAAATACAGCCTCGCCATGCGGTGTGACATGGCCGTCACGAGTGCTTCGGAACCTGTTTTTCCGCTTCCAAACTTGGCATCAAAAATCGTTGGTTTAGGGCCCATTTAAACTTTAAACTTGAATTCGGCAGTCATTCCGCAGCCGCATGTCAATTCCTTGGAGTCGCATCCGCATTCGGTTACGAAAGTCGCGTTCAGAAAAGGACGATCAGACAGGGACGTGTTCCTTAAAGACGAGAGAGGTCCGATTAATTGGTAAGCGAAACGCGCCCTGTTTGGGTGCGCCCTAGCACATCGCGATTGATGATCTTGAAGACGGAACCTTACCCTACATGGTTCCCGGTGGTTTCTATTTACTAATACCATCAATTTAACAAAATTCCTTAGCTTATAACGATTAGTCAATTCGAATTCTTTAACTTGCGCGGTCACTTCGACAATTACAATGTATAAGACGAAACCTACGCATATGTATAATTCATGTATATTAATTAGTTCCGGGGTGCATAATTGAGTCAGGACCAAAAAAAGACGCAAGAGATTAAACTAACTACTGCGAATAAGCGCTTCTCAAATCTGCTCATCCTTCTTTAACTCTCCGACCGTTACGATCTCAGATGTCTTCTCCGCCCCCTCCTCGTTCCCTAACGGTATAACTAGATACTCCCGATCAACCGCCAAACCATACTCGTTCATTACTTTGCCCTTCCTCCATGCGTCCCACTTGGCAAAGTACCAAAAAGACGGAATCGATATAATCTGAAGTCCGTAGAACATTGACGATAAGTGATACCCGATCTTATAGTGCGGCGCCTGCGGAGTGGGAAACATTACCAGAGGTAACCATGCACTCAATGCATAAGAGACGGTGGAACCGAGTCCGATAATCAAGCCTCGAGTTTCGGCATCGTCCTGGATGGCCTCTGCCCCCCAGGAGATGACGATGGGTTGGGCGGCCGAACCCACAAAGTTAAGGAGATTGGCCGCCATGATTGCGCCAAAGGGTATTTTCCACACCGCGAGCATAACGTTACATACAAAGGGAAATATGGTAGCGCTCGCGATGCATGGCCCTCGCATGCCGTAGCGGTCGGACAACGAAGAAAACACGTAAGCGGCGACGATCGAGATCGCATTGCCTGCGATAGGAATCAAATTGACTTGTTGGACGCTGAAACGGGACCATTTTAACCAGAGATTGAAGTACCCGGTTGACGAACCAAACCCACCAAGATTATACGGACCAAGAAATACCCACGGACGGAGTGAGAAGAAGAACTTTACGAGTCGTTTGATGGTTAGCTTCCGAGGAGGTCTCTGTCCAATGCGAGCCATACGCTTGACGGCGTATTCTCTGTCTTTCTTGTTGAGCCAGCGTGCGCGGGTGGTGGTTGGAAAGTCAGGGAAGCAGTAGCACAAGAAGGCCGATTGGAACGGAAATCACGCCGTCAATGATGAATGCCCATCGCCAGCCGGAAATGCCATGGAGAACGTTCATGGTGCTGAACAAACCAGCCTGGATATATCCTGAGAACATCTGCGCAGCAGCACTGGACATTTCAAACAATGCGATACGCTTCCCGAGCTCGGACGGGGCATACCAACTTCCCAAGATGAGCGAGAAACCAGGGAACACCGTTGCCTCTTGGAAGAACAGCTGAAAGGATTTTACTGGCATTTTATACAATAATGCTTGCCCATGATAGTCACAGCGCCGGACGTGTCAGATAAGATAAATAACATTACTTCGCACACCACAAGTGTTGACGACAGGATGTAGCAACGTACGGTTTGCCAACTTCCAAGCTGTAGGCATGTAATCTGACTATTCGTGAGACAGAGATAAGGCCCGCGCCAATGTTAACATACCTAATTTGTAAATGACTCAGGGTCTTGTTGGATCTTGTCCAGCACATCTACCAGCTTATAGTACTACTGGTACTTCCATGGATTTCAGATAGTCTTGTGTATACATCCTTTGTTCCTTTAAACCTGACTTTCGATCAAACCTGGCTCGCATAAAATGTGAGACAAGTGTGGGAAATCGGCGACGGCAAGTCTTGATAAGTAGCCGGCAGAACATCACATATTCACATACAGTAAAACCGCGTTAAGCCGATGTAATATTTACAGCCAATTCTTATCGGCTTAGCGAAGTTATCGGTTTATAAGAATAAATTGATGGCATAAAAACGAATTTTTACAGAGAATACGATCGGCTTATAGAGGTTATCGTCTTACAGCGAATCCGCTTAGCGGGGTTCTACTGTACTGAAATTTATTCGACTCCAGCGTATCTTGGACGCACAGCTTCAGTCGCAAGATATGGGGAAGTCAATTTAGAAGATTTCGATTGCTAAGGATTAACAAACCTCAATGCTCCGTTAATCATGTGTACGACTAAGATTTTCATTTCTTGTTTGCCCGATATCTTATTTGCCATCAAAGGTTCGATCGATAAGTCCCGTCCTTGGCATCTGGGGATCTGAGGCAGACACTTGCGTACCCGGCCTAGCTAAGAGAAAAAAAAATGCTCTACACGTCTGCGTGGACTGCAAATGAGTAGCATCAGTGTAAGGTTCAATTAATTAGGATGATTCGCCAAGCCATCAGCTAGACTATACATTTCCGCTGAAAACCCCTTCCGGCAAGTCTCGAAACTGAAAAACAGCAAAGAGAGTGACGTCAAGGTTCAATTGCACTTCAGAGGACCGACAATTTACTATAAGCTCGACCAATATTTATATTAGCACCAAGAATAATTTTATCTCATATAAAACTTCGGATTCCGCGGGCCTGAGGTACGCAAATCAGTACTGAGGACAGCGCAATCCTGAATTTACCCTATCCCGATGACCCTTGAAAATGCCGTAAATTGCGCCCATTATGCCACAGAGTTGTGACCTTGTGGACGTCTTATGAGAACAAAGTCCTTGCCCATTTCCGACCGCCTTCGTAAGAAATATACTTCTTGACTCAATTATCAAAGAAAACAATAATCCTGTCTCATAAAAATGTGCAGCAGCTGAGACAGTAAGTCGAATCGAAGTTCGCGGGCATCATCCCGATCGAAGATCGTGAATGGAAAAACGGAACTCGTAGTCATCATGATTCATTGAGTTTTGTCCATGTACAACGAGAGTCTGCAAAACCTCGATTTGGCAATTGGAATTTTTCCTGACTAGGGCGTGACGCGGGGCATTGGTGGGGCCTTAACGAATTAGCAAGAAAGAGAGACTGCTCAGGATTAATAGGTGCTACGCTTGCAAAATAGTGATTGGATTATGGGATGTTGCTAGTTATCCGAACAAAAACAATAGTCATTAGTCATTACATTGAATGTATCGTATCTAAATGTCACAACCAGCGCCGGCCCAACCAAACCTTTATCAAAACATGTCACCATTCATCTACCATCATTGCACGCCGCGGCTACCGCAGCACCCCATATCCCGCTCTCCTCCGCGACAGCCAACACAACCCGCTTGCCCCTCCTCCTCCCCAACAAATTCAAAAACTCCTGCACCCGACCCAGAAACCCCGTATACTTCTCAATCACCGACCCCGTCACTGCCACCACAATCTCCCCCGCGTCCACTCCTCCTCCGGGCGTGGTCGGCGGCAGTACCGCGACCACCAGTGCCAAAATCCCCGCGGCGATCACCGCCGCCGCGCGACTCGACACAGCATAAAACGCCGCCTTCATAAACTTCATCTCCTCGACCGTGAGGGACTTTCCCTCTTTACAGGGGTGTTTGGCAAGAAACACTTGTCTCGCGAATTGCACGTCCAGCGCGTCCTCCACCGCCGCCATTGTCGCAGCGTCAAGTCCTCCTGGAGTGTCCAAACCCCTCGGCACTGCCCCGCTCGGCCGAAATTTCAATACTGTGTCCCGTATTATGTACCTCGCAATCTCGGAAATGTACCTCCCAGAAACCATCATCTCCAGCGGTTGAAACCCCGGCTTCTCGTTCGCCGCATCAAGTTCCTCGTCCCACCGCGTGCGCGGCAATGTCCCATCCCCGCCAAAAATGGAAAGCTCGCTGTTGAGAATACAGTCGGAGCAGCTCTCCAGCGCGCGGCGATCACACCCGGAAAGCTTCTCCTCGTCGATACTTGTCACAGGGACGCGCACGGCAGCGTTGACGCCCGTGCCGACAATCACCCCGATCTTGCACCGCTGGTCGCGTTGGAGATGTGCGAGGACCGCCGCGGCGGAGTCGTTGAGGATTGCAATCAAGGACACGTGGATGCCGAGGTCTGCGCAGGAGGTTTGGAACGCGTTACGGAGGTCCCAATGTAGTATGTCAGCGCAGATGTTATCGAATCCTTTGCCCATGTCGAGGATTTTGGCGGCGGCAACGCCGGATTGTCTAAGATATTATGTGAGTGGAAAGGTTAAAGGTTGGGAATCAATAGCCATTAAGTAGAAAATGGGGCCCTCACTCTAATGGGAAACTCCAGGTTAAGCCAAGCTTGATTGTCGCGCCAGGAGGCACCCATCCGTTTGCTTCAGCGACAAACAGTACGCTTTGCAGTTGGCTCGCCAGCCAGAGGAAGAAACTCTTGCCGTCTAAATTTCGGACCGACACGTCGATCAGTTCCGATGTGAGATACTGCAGTTCCCGTTTCGGCTCAGCGCCAGGCGTAAATGTGACCACCCCGATCCGCAAGACTGAGCCGCCAACGTCCATGGCAAAGTAGGTTCCGGACTCGCGGCCGGTAGGGAGGGCGTAGATATAGGACGGAAGCATCGTCAGTGAGAGATAAGACTGCGGAGAAGCGGATGAGGAGGCTGGGGCGGGAGAGGCGTGGAGAGCGGCAGCCATCGAAGTCGCGAGGCGCGTCACGATCTTGTCGAGGGATTCGAAGGCGAGAGTAGAGGATAGGATCGCCAAATCGCGGTCGGAGGAGAGCGCGACCATCGTGGGCGTTGGGATCAGAAATGCGATGATATCGAGGTGACTGGAAGAGACCGGAGTTATTTAGGTGGTTGAGAACACTGGAATTAGAAAGTCAAGAATGATTCGCGAACAGGCAGGTTACGTCTGTCGTATTTCGCCACGTTGAAAAGTAAACGAAGAAATGGGCCGCTCTTGCACCTTGAGCGGGTTGGGTTGCTTTGCGGGGCAAACTATTCTTAGCGAACAGTTCAGGGTCTCGTGCTGATTTGTGTGCGGACGCGTTGCTGCCGGTTCGACGTGTTCAGAGTACAAGCGGCGCAAAACCGATAGCAAAGCGTGCTTTGGTGCACGATGAGTCGACAAATCACCAATGAACGCTACTATGTAGCATACATAGACTGTACAGTTCGGTAGAACACAGTCATGGCTAGTTTCCATAGTATAGTGGCTTCGTCGGAACCACTTTGTTGGCGTCAGGTGAATCGAACAATCATTTTACAGTTCCTGATTAGGTTACACATATAATTTCAAGTGAAGGCAAGCTCCGAGCCTATATATAAGAATCCCACGTCTAACTAGTCCATTTCGATTATTTACACAGTCGCAACTTCTCAACTCTTCTTTACAGCGGCTTCCGTCTCCTTGTTCAGGTCTGCTTTCTCATTTGCTATTCTGACTGCTTTCTTCTCCGCTAATCGCGCTGCTCTGTATACCGGATCGGCCCATGGAGATTTTTTCCATTGCTTCGCCGAAGCCCTCTATGAAGATAAATAACGACCGTTAAACCACTTTACTCAGTAATACTTGTGCCAAAGAATTGACTTACCTTCTCCCTAGCCGTTTTCTTCACTTTTTTCGCCTCCCCCGCATTGTATTGCTCCTTAAACGTCAGCTTAATCTTCTCCGTCTCCTTCGCCATATCCAAATCCGCTCTCGAGATATACATCGGCTGCCCCTTCTCCATATATGACTGCAGCCGTATCCGCACCCGTCCCCAGAAACTATACAACCTGGGATGATGATTCACTTTCGTCGCATACATTGCGAGACCCGTAATGAACATAAACGCGTCTTCGAACCCGCCCTTAAATTCGAACGTCTTCTCGAGGTACTTGCCTTCGCTCGTACCTTCCGCCGACGAGCCAATGCTCCAGTTGTGGAGGCGCGAGAACTCGGAGATGGAGAGCGTGTCAGCGGGCGTAGCGGCTTCGAGTTCTCTCGTCGTCTGTGGTAGGGATGACGCATTTTCCGGCGCTGTGGATGGGACCAATTCCGGCTTTCGCTTTGTTGGTATAGGTGTTGCTTGTTCTGCGGCCGCCACTGCTGGTGCTGGTGCTTGAGCACTTTCACTAGGCGAGATCACATCCTCCCCCAGTAACTCAGCAGCCGCGGCCTCAATGAAGGTCTCGTCTGACTTTCGTTTCGGCAGCGGGTTCGCTATGGTCGGCCACGGCGCGGGTGGTAGACTTGACAGAATGTCTGAGAATTTATTCGGATTAATCTTTCCGCCACCTTTGAAGGCACTGGATAGGTGGTTCAATCGATATTCTTCTCGCCTTTCATCGTCGTTGCGATTGTACGAGAGTGGGGAGGAGTGGAAGTCCTCTCGTTGGAGAATCCAGTGTTGGAGAGACGAGGAAAGGCCCACCGGTGAGGCTGTAGGTCGAGCGGATAGCCGCCACGGTAGTCGCAGTCGTGGCATTGAGATCCAGTTACATCTGCCTTAAATATGCCATGGACTCGTTGAATCCTTCATTTGCGGATCATCTGATGATCGTGAGAGTCGTGCGTAAGGTTTGCGCGAGATGCGGCTCGCGTTTTCAGCGAACGCGCATAGACTAAAATCTTAGTGTAGGCTACAACACGGTTTCGAACCACACCGACAAATCACCCAGCAACGCGACTCTTACTGGGGTCATATTGTGGGTGATCAGGCGCAATACGCCTTAGAGTACTTTTATGTGTTTTGTGGTTGAATTGAAGAAGGATGCTTGCTAATTGCACCAGCGCTGTTGACTTTTACATTTAGATAGGTATGCTTTACTCCATTTGTGGATCTCAAGCACCGTTATTAATGTGCTTCAAAAATCCTTTTTCTCTGCGTACGGACTAAAGCCACTGTTTTTGGCTGGCTCGCGACGCTTCGCTGCGTCGTGGAGCTCTTCAGTTTATGCAGAGTTACTGTCTCGGCCCTCAAAGGCTGGGAAGGCGTATTGTCTGGCTTGAGATTCATTCAGCAGTGGAGCTGGATCTCGGGGGCTCGGGATACATCCAGACGGTTTCGGGTTGCGTACAGCTCTATTTACGGTCCAGAGGTATGCGCTGGAGGCTGGGCATTCATCATCGCCAATATATCGTTTATCTGGGTATTACATTGTGTCTGGCCTCCCCACGACAACTTATGCGCATTGGAGTAAGAAATACAGAGAATACCTTGCAAGTCATAACACCACTTCATCTCAAATTCACCTGCTCTTCACGTGCTATTTATCAATTCAAGCCGTCTAATCAGGACCAGGAAGTCGCTGCTTTTCCACTGTACAGAGTCATTTAATTATCATCTCGAATTCAAGTGGCCTTCACGTGCTCTTGACCGTTTAAACCTGTCCAATCAGCATCCGGAAGCCGCTGCTTCTCCTCCCTGTTCATTAGGGAGAATATACGAGCATACAGGCTGGGTCCTCTGCTCGAAGACCGTTCAATCAGTCTCTCAAATTCACCTGTTCTTCACCTGCCCTTCACCTGCCCTTGATCAAATCAAGCCGTCCAGTCAGCACTCGGAAACCGCTGCTTCTCCACCCTGTTCATTAGGGAGAATATACGAGCGTACAGGCTGGGTCCTCCGTTCAAAGACCATCCAATCAGTATCTCATATACACCTGCTCTTCATCATCCAATCGGGTTGGTTATAATATAGTATTGTTGTTGCGTTGATATTAGCATTAATGTGCTTCAAAAATCCTTTTTCTCTGCGTACGGACTTAGGCCACTGTTTTTGGCTGGCTCGCGACGCTTCGCTGCGTCGTGGAGCTCTTCAGTCTATGCAGAGTTACTGTACTCGGGCCGTCAAAGGCTTGGGAAGGCGTATTGTCTGGCTTGAGATTCATTCAGCAGTGGAGCTTCTCGGGGGCACCACTTGTCGGATAGCCACCTTGCAATTTGACAGTGGAGCGTCTCGCAGAATGTCATTCTTTTTTTCTTCGTGGTCGGTGAGATTAAACATTTTGTAGGAGCATAATATCTGCATTCGTGTCACCGTCATAATAAGTTTGAATTATATCACTTTGAAGCTTGGTTGATCATAAATATGACATAAGTCGTAGGGCGGCGCACTTGCTCGGACATCGGAGATAACCAGGTCCGACGGATGACGTCACCACATGGTTTTGCATCTCAAATTACAGTAGCTGCTGAATAAAAGACTTCATCTGAGGCTCGAAAATTCAATATAAATGTGTGCAACTCGTGTGAAAGGAAATATTGGCGACATCTCCGAGCGGCCAAAAGCCAGCTCTCGTGCGAGAACCGCGCCCATTGTGCTCTATTGTTCACGAGCATCTCTCCGCGTCCCTAACGTCCTTGTCCGTTGTCCATTGTCGGCTAATTCCCTTTTCTCAGCGTCCAAGGTTCGGTCAAACATTGGACCGAAGATGGAACTGCGACTAGTACTCTTCGGGTCAACATATGGCGTTAACCGCGGATACGCGGCATTGCTTACGCAGACTGAACTCATCCCCACTTGCTGGCAAAGATGATCAGCTTTCCACCTCGTGCCAGTAATACGCTCATTATGCGTCGGGCTCTCTATAACAGGGACCCGTCCAGCGCCGCTGGTGTTCTGGCGGATTCAGTTTTCCTCATATTATTTTCGCGCGGAAATGGGGAACAGGACTGACTCGACGGTTGATCTCGAGAACCAAGAACTCTCAATGTTGACAGAGCAAACGAGAATATCAATGTCTTCCTCTCAGCCACGGTGCAATCACAATTATGCAGGATCAGAGCACTCTAAGCGCGAGACGGAGTCGGTACAAGGCGATGACAAGGACTTTGAGCTGGTGACGTTGGATGGATTCGACGATGGAATGAATCCTGTAAACATGGGGAAGCTTAGGAAGTGGCTGATACAATGATTTGCAGCTTTGGAGGGTTAAATGTGTGAGTGAATTGGCGACATTATCTTTGGCCGTTCCGGGATGCTAATTGTCATGAAGAACATGTTCAAGTATTATATATGTGAGTCCTACAGCTCTGGTTCTCTCAGCGAGCAACATTCTGAATGATTTTGGTAGAGCTCGGCATATGAGGGAATCGTGGAGGAATTTCATACCACGCGAACGAAAGCTTTAATTGGAATCACCGTGTATGCTACCTGTGTAAATTTTCTTCATTAGTATGATACTAACGATGATTATAGTTTCCTGATTGGCTTAGGAACAGGCCCAAGTATGATGGACTTTTTAAGGCTCTTACGCTCAAGTTTCGTACTGACGATAGAGGCAGTGTTGTATTCGCCGATGTCAGAGTTCTACGGTCGTCGCCTTATCTATATATTCTCTTTCGTGTTCTTCCTCATATTCCAGTTCCCTATCGCATTCGGCAAGAATCTCCCCTCAATAGTCATCAACCGTTTCCTTGCCGGATTTGCAAGCAGTGCGTTTATGTCTGTGTCCGGCGGCACCATAGCCGATATGTTGTCTAAATACGAGATCGGTCTCCCGATGATGGCGTTCACTGCGTCTCCATTTTTAGGTCCCATTATCGGCCCTTTGATTGGTGATTTCATTGTCGCTAGCTGTAATTGGCGATGGGTATTTTACGTCATGATTATATGGACGTCAGTCATGCTGGCCCTCGTCGTCTTATTCGTGCCGGAGACCTTTGCTCCTGTTATCCTCTCACGGAAGGCTGCGCGTCTACGTAAGGAAACCGGGAATATGCGTTTTCAATCTCAATTTGAGCGCGACGATGCAGGGAGAACACTTATCCAGGCACTCACACTCAGCGTCAAGAGGCCGTTCGAGCTCATGCTGTTTGAACCGATGGTGATCGCCATGTGCGCATACTGCGCTGTTTTGCTGGGAATCCTTTATCTCAGCTTTGAGGCTTTCCCGCTCGTTTATAAGAATAATCATGATTTCAAAAAGCAATACATCGGATTGACTTTCCTAGGTCTCCTAGTGGGGATTCTGCTCGGATCTGCAACAGAACCAATCTGCGGAAATTGTACTTCAAGTTGGAAGCGAAGCACGGTGCAAAGCCGGAATTTAGATTGCCGCAGGCGATGGTGGGGTCGGTGCTCTGTCCAATCGGAATGTTCTGGTTTGCATTCTCGACGTACTCCAGCGTACACTGGATTGTCCCCATTTTGGGAACGGTGCCTTTAGGGATGGGAATGGTTCTGTTGTTTGGAGGAATATTTACACATATGGTGGAGTATGAGCGTCCTAAATTATGCTTGGTAGATTTTTTTGTTGGAAGTGGTGAATGTTGACTGGTTTCTGTGTAATAGGGCGTATCGGCCGTACTCTGCATCTGCCCTGGCCGCGAATACTTTTGTCCGATGTGCATTCGGTGCTGCATTCCCGCTGTTTGCAGTTCAAAGTATGTCGCTCTCATATGAACTTAAATTAGTGGTCTCTATGCTAACGGAATTAGTGTATGACAAACTAGGATATGCCTGGGCATCAGCTCTACTGGCTTTTCTGACAGTCGCATGTCTTCCATTTCCGTGAGTTGCAGTTGAAGTCTGACATTAAATTGCTCAAACAGATTTTTATTTTATAAATATGGGGAGAAGCTGCGAAGTAAGAGTAGGTTTGCTTGGTCTGAGCAAAAGTTGCCACAAGGCGAATGAATAATGACTGACATGGCATTTTCTCCTCGAATTTGTTGATTTTATTGCATTCGGGACAGCAGCCCAGGGATGTATTAGCAGTATGTAGACTCATAATTCCACAATTCCTTATGATTCGCTGGTACTATAAACTACTCTGTAGTTAAGCAAACATCGGAATTCAGAAATATAAAGGATGGGAAATATATGTGGTTCGGTCTGTGAGGGTACCGCACAGCAATGCCATCGATTCTTGATTGCCGACGTCTTAAATAATTTGCCTTCGAGCATGTGAACAATTAAGCTCCCAATATACTAAGCTTTTTTCAGGTAAGGCGATGGTACCTATTTCACCACAGCCGTTACCAACAATCGTATGCTAACATATTAAGCTTAATAAGTGATCTGCTACACAAACAGGGGTGGTGAAGCCCGTACCCTGGGACCGGACAACTGTGATAGCTTGTGCGCCGCACGTCTCTGATTGCCTCTGCACTCAAAACTCATATATGGTCAACGCATCAGCCTGCACAAACCAGTAACAGATTTGCAGATATCTCGTGTATTCAAAGGAAATCTACCTGTTCCTGCACTTCTTCGGATTATTTTGAGGTGCGACCTGGTATGGACCAAACAGTGCTCCGACGTTTGCTTACTCCACAGTCGAAGTTAATCATATCAGCACAATGTCTGAACCACCGTGAGCTTTCCCTTCTGTCTTTGGTTTTCGCTCCCTCTGGATCTGTTCAATTTCTTTGCTTGTAGAGAATATTCGTTTAACCAAGCATTCCTATCTAACAATGAAATCATGCAGTATGAGACTAGCTGTCTTCTCCACGAAGGTGAATTCTGTTTCGTCAAGTGCATCTCGGTCTTGATCTATCCCCACTTACTGCAATCCCTCCTTCCAGAAATACGACGTCGAACATCTCCAACCAGCTTTCGAGAAACTCGGCCACGATGTCACCTTCCTACAAACCCGTCTCGACGACGAAACTGTTGCCCTCGCCCAAGGTTACCCTGCGATCTGCATCTTCGTGAACGACTCCTTGTCCGCCTACGGCATCGAGACCCTCGCGAAATCGGGACTCAAGTACGTGCTTCTGCGGTGTGCGGGATACAACAATGTGGACCTCGAGGCCGCGGAGAAGTTCGGCGTCCAGGTCGCACGGGTGCCGGCGTACTCCCCACACGCGGTGGCCGAGTTTACTGTTGGCTTGATGCTGATGTTGAATCGGAACCTACACAAGTCGTATGCCCGTGTCCGCGCAGGAAATTTCTCGCTAGAGGGCCTCACCGGTTTTGACATGTACGCAAAGAGAATCGGGATCATAGGCACAGGCAAGATAGGTATGCTGACCGGCAAGATCTGCGCCGGGTTCGGTTCCAAAGTTGTTTGCTATGACCCCTATCCTAACCCGGAGAGTGCGCTGGCACATGGGATGGAGTATGTCTCGCTGGACGAGATATACACCTCTTGCGACATCATATCGCTACATTGCCCACTGCTGAAGGATACGTTCCACATGATTAACAGCGAGAGCATGTCGAAGATGAAGGACGGGGTTATGTTGATTAACACGTCCCGAGGTGGTCTCATTGATACGGTCGCACTTATAAAGCATCTGAAGAGCAAGAAGATTGGACAGGTCGGTATGGACGTTTATGAGAACGAGGAAGGTTTATATTTCGAGGACTCTTCAGATGACGTAATGCAGGATGATGTGTTTTCCAGGTTGGTGTTCGGTTATATTCATTCGAAATTATTGTAGTCTAACGACGCGGTTATCATACAGACTTCTCACCTTCCATAATGTATGCATTACTGGACACCAGGCTTTCCTGACGCATGAAGCGCTCGCCAACATTGCGGAGGAGACGGCAAAGAATTTGGAGGACTTCAGAGCCGGAAGAAAAACGAAGAATATGATCCAGGCGTGAGGGTTGGATGCATTACTAACTGCGTGAAGGGTCGCATAAGTGTATCCAAGGTCTAATGCTCTTGTTTAATATATTCTTATCGCCTGTCTGCAATAAGCTCTTGGAAACGGGGATCCACGTTTATTCTAAATGCGACGCTTAAGTGCATATATGTGACCCAATTATATTTATGTTCATAATATGAAAAATAAAAAATTTACGGTTGCGAATAATTCAAAAATTTTAACCTGAAATAATAACTCCGAAACGGGGAATTGAACCCCGATTTGCCCGGTGAGAGCGGACCGTGCTAGCCATTACACTATTTCGGACTATCCTGTACTAAGGGAGGAAAAATTTATATAGTAATTCATCACGTGACCACGTACGGTGTTACTGTCTTTCCTCCATGAGTAGTTGAAGTACACAAAGTTCTTAATCCGGTTTAAAGTCATATCTAGTCGGCACTATGCGCTACAATAGTGAATCGAGTAGTGCGCTTCCCAATTAGTGAAGTTTGATATCAGTGGGGGATGGACGAGTACGGTAGTAGAATAATCAATGAACGATTGCTGAGGTGCAGTAAACATTTTGCGGCCGCTGACTTTTGTTGAGGTAGTCTGGGTCACAGCATTGGTGATAGGTTTGTCGTTGTCAACACATACTGGATACGACAGGAGTTCGGTTAACTAGTTTAGTTAGGGTTGCGTATCACTATCGCTAAATTAGGCACATGCTCTCTCTCAACTAGTGTAGTTACGTCTAGTTCAGTCTTCTAGCTCTAGGAGGAAATTCTCCCGTGGCTTGACTCGCGAGAGTTGGACTTAGGGATGAATATGAAGAGGCTTTGATCAACCCGATCAGATAATTAATCTCTAGGTACCGCGTGAAGCTTAGTGAGCTAACATTAGTAATTTGGTCGCGCGCAGCTTGTAGCTTTGGGACTTTAGCTAACAATCGCCATGGGAGTCAATTGCCGGGGCAAATAAATTTAGTGATTTGCTTAGGCACCGTAGTAATCTGTGGTCAAGGTGGTTTTTGTTTTTCCTTCCCCACGGGGTGCAAAACCGTGTCTGCAATTACTATAAAGAAAGCACACAAAAAAACACGTCATATTATTTGCGCAATGTCATTTTCAACATATTTCCTCATAATGACGGCGGTAAACTCACATTTAAAATTGCGAAAGATAATTTCTCGCAAAATTAGGAAACAGTTGGAGAGAAAGATTCGAACCAATACGAGGAAGACGCTGAGATCATAGTACCATAGTGTGGATGTCGTCGCGACCGGAGTATGCCACATGCTGCTGGCTATCACAGCCACCGCCCGTCGTCTCGTGTTCCCAACACTGAGCCCTTAGAGCTCTTAGATGACAAGTCGCTGCTTGAAAAGCAGGTCCATCTCCCCGTCCGATTTGAACGCGGAAGATTCCATCGACAGAACCAGTGCCGGTACCAGTGTGGACGATCATGGTTGATTAGCGATTGTGAAACATAGTTAGTAAACGAGATGTTCAGCATGCTCGCGGGAACTCCCGCAGTGATCTTCAACATTCAATCCTATGTTTTGTGTGCTTCGAAACGCCTGACCATAACCGGAACTGCTTCTGAGAATTCAATATTATGTGTCCTCGTTGACAGTCTCAAAGATGGACAAAGCCTAGTTTTGTGCATGAGCATCGACTGGCTCCGATCATTGATGCACTTCAGGCAGTCTACTCTCGCCTTTTTTAAATACGGGCAACCATCATTCGACCTCCAACTGTCCCTGGCTCTTGTGGAAGCTTTTGCATGGTTTGTCTTCTTAAGCCTTTATTTTTCATTTTGAAAACCTTCGGCTTAGAGAATGTCAAACAAAATTAAAAACTGTCAACTAACCATGCGCAAGAATATTTGCTCGGCAGTTGGTGTCTTGAAGTCATATGCTAGAAAAAAGTAACGTTATCGGTGTTTCACGACTGCTTGCCGATGATTTGACCGACCAATCAGTTTGATCACCTTCTTACCCAAGTTCTCTTCATTCAATTTGTCGTCTTTCAAAGATATTAATTCCACAATCCATGTTTTCTCCAAATTATTTTGCTTCAGTAACTCGGAAGTCCGAAGAATGATGATTGCGATGGACCCAGCAACAAGAGCCACATATAGTTTGGTGCATGTGAGTGACGTCTATACGAGCGCGCATGATGCGTGAGCCGCGACCACACTCGATTCGGTACAGCAGGAACAATGATGTCGATCTAAAACTGCTACAACGAAGGATATTGTTGTTAGATCTCCAGATTGGATTTTCTATAGGTTCGGTATCTAAAACAGCTTTTGCGAAGGAGAATTGATCGCAGGTCCTAAGACTAATTATGGGCACAAAGTGACGTTGTACATAGTCAGCACAAGCTCGCTTGCCGGTTGGTCCATGTTGATTGCGTGCCCCGTGCGTCTTATTTGGCCCCCATGTCCTCCCTGTGGGATAGGTCGGGATCAAATATATCTAGCGCTCCACTAATGCGAAAAGTGTAAATAGATCCTCGCACTTCGCTCAAGGGGCCCTATAACCAGAGTATATATAAAATTTTCTTGCTCTAATTAAATTTTGCGGCAATGACAGTTCGGCTCATGGTCATCGCATAAACCACGCGCGGACCACCCGGTACATTGGCCGAACTCGCCTGTGCAGCCCCAACGGCGTGCGAAAATATCAGCCACGCGCGCAAAGTCCGTGTTCAGGCTGCGAGTTGATACTTTTGCAGCCCGAGTTGATATCTAATGGCAATCAGATAAGGTAGCCAGGTACGCAACTTGTTTGGCGAACAAGTAGTAAGGTGCGCGATAGTTGTACGACGCTCGCGTAAAGTAGTAGTGAAATAGTGTTACATATTCGAGAACGGAAAGCGCACTGAAATTGCATGTGATCGCCGGATGCTTAGCGTTAGTAATTGCTCGCCGGTTGGGGAGAGGAGGCACACGATATGAAATCATTTTATGTGTAAGATCGGCGACGAAACAAGTGCGGGCGTGTGCGCCTCTGGGATGTCTGTCTTCGCCTCTAGACTCCGTCTCCGCAGTCATCTTTTCTTAGCATGCTCTGTGTTCACGACTTGACAGTCGATTCGATCCTAGCCAAGCAGCATACTACCCTTCCTTCCGGCAGCACGCTCTATCGCGGCGCCCTCAATGGCAACCTCCTCCGCCGGCCACACTACCGTTCCTCCCCGAGAGCAGGAGAACCAGCCTCCGCTTCCATCGTCCGCGGCGTCGTCATCATCATCGTCGACTGATCCCACTAAGTCCGCGCCCCCACCACACAATTGGCATCGCCCCCAACCGCAACATAGACCGCCAATGCCTCTTGGTCCGCCTCCAATGTCCCTTACGATGCCACTCGCGTCCCCGACATCGTACATGAACATGAACTACTATTCGTATCCGCTCTATACTCCACCGGTCATGCCCCCGCCGCCGGGGTCTGCAGGTGCGCAGAATCAACCTGTATTATTATCACAACAGGGTCAGATCTCGCTCCCACAGCCGCCTGGAGGTCCGCCGCTCCCAAACCAGACCCAGCAGCCTCCGACTCCCGGTCAGCTACAATATGCATCCTACGGGCCTCAGTCTTCCGCGGCGTGGCCAGGCGTGCCAGGCGCCATCGTGCCGGGCTATCCAGGGATCGTTCATGGGAATGGATCTTCTCCGCGCGTGCAGAATGTGCAGGCAAGAGGTGGACTGGGAGGCAGATATGCGCAGCCGCGAAGTCATTCCTCGGCTCTCGATCCATTCATGCCAACCACGGCCCCTGACCAGCAGGTGCAACAGCACCAGCAGTTCGTACGACCATCTCAGCAGGGCTTGTATCCCTTCCCATCCGCGTCTATTGTATCAAATCCTTTTCTTACGCAGATGATCCAGCAGCAACAGCAACAACAACAGCACCACCAGCAGCAGCAGCCACACATCCCACACCAGCATCACCACCGCCCACATTACCACCACTACAACCTTCCCCTACAACCGCAGTCATCCATCTCCACAACATCAACGACTGGCGCACCGCTCCTACCCCGTGGCCCCCCACGCAAGCCAAAGCAATCAGGTCATGCGCTCTGGGTCGGCAACCTTCCGCTCGTCACGACTGTCCTCGATCTCCGAGACTTGTTCGCATCGCCGACGATTGAGTCCGTCTTCCTGATTTCAAAGTCCAATTGTGCGTTTATCAATTATGCGACTGACGGTGCCATGCGCGACGCTCTCGAGAAGTTCAAAAGGTCCGGCGGAAGTTTGAAGGGCACAAAACTCGTCGCGCGAATGCAGCGAGGCTCGCTCGCCGATCGGACGGCCCCGGTGAGAGAGGATACGCTGCCTGATCCGGAGCTATCACCGACTATTGAGTCACCTAATCCACAAGAACAACCTTCGGCGCCCGTTAGAGTGCGACGCGCAGATGCCTACTTCGTGGTCAAGTCGCTCACTGTGGAGGATCTCGAGCTTTCTGTGCGCACAAGCGTGTGGGCAACACAGGCGCACAATGAAAAGGTCTTGAATGAGGCCTATAACTCGTGCGACAACGTGTACCTCATATTTTCGGCGAACAAGTCCGGCGAATATTTTGGGTATGCGCGGATGGCTGGGCCGATTGTCGCTGAGGAGGCTGCGGAAAGGACGGAGGCGCCGACTGAGCACAGTCAAGCTGCGGAAGACGAAGAAGAGGAGACGCCCGTGTCGGCTACGGGGTCGGATACGTCGTCCTCTGCACCAGCCCAATCATCGACAACGACTTCTTCTTCGTCAGTCGCAGCGTTGCTTGCAAACGCACCCCAACAAGCTCAGCAAGATCTTCCAAAGACGACACACACCCCTGCTACGGCGACAGCTCCGGCGGGCAGAATCATCGACGACTCATCACGAGGCACCATCTTCTGGGAGGTTCTCTCCGATCCTGTTCCTTCTGCTACGTCTTCATCCATCCCAACAGCAAGAGGTAACAATACGTCAGCGTCAGATCAAGAACTTCTCAAGTCATGGGGCACACCGTTCACAGTCACCTGGATTTCCACCAACCGCGTGCCATTCTTCAAAACGAAGGGGCTCAAGAATGCATGGAATGCTAATCGCGACGTTAAGATCGCGCGCGACGGTACTGAACTCGAGACAGGCGTGGGTCGACGACTGATCGCGCTGTTTCATGGAAGTGGAAGTGCGCCGCCAGCTGCCGATGTCAAGGAGGAAGAAAGCGAAGATGAAAGTGGTGGCGGAAGCGTTAGAGGTCCGATAGTGGTGGAAAGCCGCATCACCGCTGAGGAATGATTAAATAGGATTGGAGCTAATTAGTTCCGAAAGGGTCTGTTAGTGAACTGGATTCGTTAAGGGTTAAAGGTTTGTCATCAGTATTATGTGGTTTTCTCGGAATGGATGGATAGATAGATTGAGCTTGACATTGCTTTATGTTATCATTTTGTTTCATAATCTTGCTTGACTTGAAATCGCTCTCGCGGTTTTAGTTATGAATCGATTTTCGAATTTAAAATTTCCTATCCATGACAAAAAGTAGAGATCTGCTGTGTGTTTTGGGACTAGAGTTTCATCTTTCATCTTTCATTATTCATTATCCATTATTCATGGTTTCAATGTTTTTGATATTTATTTAGTTACTTAATGTATTTCATGACTTTGCTCTGTTTTATATGATTTCCCTTCAAGAATTGATTATTTTACTTTCAATCATCCTAATACCGCGCCGTCTATATTTTGGGTCCGAAGAATTACCTTAACCCCGAAACCGGTTTGTTTAGTGCTAGATAATTGACAGCTCATTTGTTCTCTGCACCGAGGATAATCAACGAAGAGAATATTTTATGAAAATTTATATACTAAATCGTATACGCGAAAGTTCATAACACGCAAGGACGGAAGCTGACGTCCTAACGAGCAGGATCAGGGGTGGCCGGCCGCGGCCCGCCGTTCCCCCCGACGAGTCACGAAGTCAAGAGACCTTTTGATAAGGCGTAGCGACCGATACGGGGAAACCCTCGCCCGTGGTTAACCTCCACAAACCAACATTGCTTCGCTACTTTTCTCTCCCTTCTGAACCCTTATTTTTTTTTCCTTCGTCGAACTTCATTCAATTGGGACTACTTTCAAGTACGTTGTCCTGTTCAATTGCCACGGTTGCGTTACTTATACTTATCGAGCTGACAATTGACAATTCCAGACATGGCCCACCCTGACTACAAGCCCACCTACTATGACTTCCCGCGCGAGTTCCGCGGCTACGGCGAGAACCCACCTGACTTCAAGTGGCCTAACGGCGCGAAGATTGTCATCAACTTCGTCGTCAACTACGAGGAGGGTGCGGAGAACACGATCGAGAATGGCGACCCCGCGTCGGAGCAGTACATCTGGGAGCTGCCATACGTCCCGCATGCAGGTAAGCGCTCGTACGACTGCGAGTCCGACTTCGAATACGGCTCGCGCGCGGGCGTGTGGCGCCTACTACGGCTGTTCAAGAAACACGGGTACAAGTTCACGACGTTTGCTGTCGGCAAGGCGTTTGAGCTCCTGCCGGATGTGCCGGCCGCGATTAAACGGGAAGGACACGAGATTGCATCGCACTGCTACAGATGGTGGGATTACTCCAAGTTGACGGCCGAGGAGGAGAAGAAGATGATCTACAAGAACATGGAGGCCCTAAAGAACACGACGGGAGCGTATCCCAAGGGATGGTACTACGCACGTCTGTCGCAGCACACTCGACGGCTGGTGTATGATGTCCACAAGGAGCTGGGCGCCCCGCTATTGTGGATAGCGGATGCGTACGCGGACGATTATCCATACTGGCAACCTGTACCTAGAACGACCGACGCGATGCTGATGATCCCGTACTCGTACGATTGCAACGACGCGCGATTCCACATGCCCACCGGTTGGTCCTCCACTGACGACTTCTACAGCCACCTGCAGTACGCTTTTGACACCCTTTATGAGGAGGGTCTTGAGGGTCAAACCAAGATGATGACTGTTGCACTGCACGCCCGTGTCGTTGCTAAGCCCGGTAGATTCCAGGCCTTGGTCAAGTTCATGGATTACATCAAGCAGAAGGAAGGTGTGTGGGTCGCCACTCGAGAGGAGATCGCTGATCGTGAGTATTCTATTTAAATAATGAGATTGTGATCCCTAACTGTATTCGATAGACTTCACCAAGGTTCACCCGTGGGTTCCACCAGCCGAGCCGCTTGTCTATGGTGCCGAGAATCCCTAGATTAAATCGTTACCGAACTTACAGAGAGGAAGACTTAGATTGTGATCTTCGATGATATTTTGGTGAATCGAGAGCCTTTGTAGTTAATAGTTGTAATTAGTAAGCTCGTGCGAGAAGTTAGACAAAATGCAATTCGATGCCCACTGTACTTGATTGCTCCGGGATGTAATGAGTCTGGAGATTTGTGATCAATCTATTGCATATGCTATTGAGGAAAATACAATGTTAGTCGATACGGACTGCCTACTGATGCACGCATTTAAACAAACTAATTACACAAGGTATCTCCAAATTTTACCTCCAATCTCTCCTATACTAAAGAGTACGCCTACAAGAAGGAATAGAGCCAACAAAATGTCGGTGTCTTTTTCTGTGATTCGTGGCTTGCAATGGGGGAGGGGCCGCGACAGCCGGTCTGCAGTTGCTCAATATTCACTCTTCTCATTCAAGGTGTTCCAGTATGTCGAGCTCGCGGTACTCCTTCGTCGACTTCCGCAAATGAGATAGATACGAGAGCCGCGTCGATGAGAACCTGCCGTCGCGGTGCGAGGATCTTGTACAGGGTCTGGTTAGAGGCAGCCATATGCTCTCCGATATCGGTCGCTCCTCCGGTTCCACTGGGTAGTGAATTCCGGGATAAGAGATAAATACCAACGGTGGAACTGCGGCATAACCAACGTCAGGGTAGCGCCATTTACGATGCCACGTATTCGCAGTTCGATGGATATATGACACCGTTCCAGATTGGCTTCTGATTCCTTAAAATCTATCTATATCCACCGGTGAGTATGATCGTTATGAATCGGTCCCATGCTTTCAGGCATTTGGATCCCAAATAAGTTGAGTGCTTTAACGAACGGAGCTTCCACTATTAGATATTAGCGACACTCGTACTATCATGTCTCTCTAGTCCGCCACCTCCCAAGCAACGATGCTAGAAAGTATTTAGCACCATACAGTCCGTCGATTGATTATTTAGACCCTAACCCGATGCCGTTCTTTAAAACGCTCTCACCCACCATCTAATTAAGTGACCCATACGTATGGTAGTATAATATATAAATTGTACGATTTCATGATTGTATAATTTAAGAGAGCGTCGGTAATGCGAATAGTTAGCTCCCAGTGGGCATCTTCCTGTTCAGAAATATTGAAAAGAAAGTTCACGGTTTCTCCCGCTTTTATGCTCTTCTCTTTCCACGCCAATATTTGTTACCGACATTGCCCCACACCACGTCGCCCCATCATCAGCAATGGCTCACCAAGCATCTTCACATTCAATGCAAATTATAAATTCGCCGTCTTTCTCACCCATGACACCAATTGCGTACTCACTGGGAGTCGGGAGCACGGAGCAATCGGAGCAACCATCACTGCAAGCCTTTGTCCCGACTCTCCACGCTACCTTCCCTACCCTCGAAGGTGCTGAACTCGCATTAGCGACCTACGCCCAACGGCACGGCTTTGCAATAACCCGCCATCGCTGTACTACCACTCGCAACGACTCGTTCCCTTTCTTCTGCGTCCACTCGGGACACCACATCCAGCGGCGCAAGCGACGCGCAACCACAACTGAAGGCGACGACGATGGCCACGAGGACACCGGCAGTCCGCCCCACAAGAAACGAAACATTCGCACCAAGAAGACGGGGTGTCCTTTCAAGATAAAGGTGACGCAGTACTTCCAGACCGGTCCTTGGACCATCGATGAGATCCGTCTCGAGCACAACCACGAGGGCGACGGCAAAGGGGGGATGACCTATGTTGAGAACCGGCGGCGCGTGGGGGAAGATTTGAAGAAGATTATGGGGGTGCTGTGGCGGACGGGGAAATTTACTGCGAAGGAGATCGCGGAGATCATGGAGCGGGAGTATGGGGTAGTGGTTACGGGGGTAGATGTGGGAAATTGGGTGGGGAGGAAGGAGTGGGAGAAGAGGAAGTCAGCGGGAAGGACTACGGATCAGCAAGGCAATGGTGTTCAGTGATGGAAAGAGACGCTATTTATGAGGTGTTTAGGCACCTAGGAACCTTGGTTTTACAATCAGAGAGCTATGCGGCTATTGTAAGTTACAGTTCTCCCGGAGTTGCCCAAAACTTCACAGTCCGAGTCGCCTGTAAGTAACGCGTCAAATTGCGCGGAATGCGTTGGACTTGACGTTTCTCGAACAACACCTGTCATCATCGCATCATTCTCCCTACCTATACTTCAACTATAATGGATCCAGTCACAACTGGTGTAACGGGACTGGACTGGGCTAAGAAACTATAACGCGTGGGACTGGACTAGGAGCGACACTGGACTGGACTGGACTAGAGATCGTGGGGTTCTCAGGGATGGTGCTCTCTCATTGTTTGCTTGGTCAATATTGCATCAAAACGTGATGATACGGGTTTTGAGGAAGTCTTTCTGGTTCGTGGATAAGAATTCAACCAGAAATTTCTACTGGCAAGCGGGTGCCAAGGCCAGAGTATATTCATACGTCCAATGGGACTCATACCGTGTCAATATCATTGGCGACAGCCAATGATCGAAATCAGTCTGTTTATTCCGCATGTTGTCGGTTAGGTCACACTTACACCTACATGGACAAGAACGAGGGATAAGAATTGATTGACTATCAGTCTGGTCATATGGAGAGGCGCTGTTCCAGCCATTAAATTGGATGTAGGATAAGTGCCTGCTGTTTGATACTCTTGAGTCCGCTTTCGGCGGCCAGATGCCCAAGTCACTGCTGAGCTAGCCTCTTACCAAGATTCCTATTCCGCTATGTCAATAATGTCGCGTGCCTGAGCTTGCGCTGAATATTGATTTTTTTAATGATGTGTTTTTTTCGATGAAATTTGCACTGGCAGTGCTATTACTGAGAAAGGAACAGATTATGGTCTGTGGTCTATAAATTCTTTCTAATAGCGGGTTTACCGTAATCATATGTGAATTGTCTTGTTTCCTTATCTTGACATTTGTAGTATTTTGTTTAGAGTTATATTATCATTTCTCTGATATATTAGTCTCTCTCCCCTTCCGATCCTGGAATGTGCGACCTGGAATAATATGAGGGATTGATTGAACACTCATCTTATCCACAGAAATCCTGGTGAGCGGTGAATGGGAGATCGGTCAGTGGGATGTGCAATTATTGGCAGGCGCTCTTATGCAACCAGTAGTGCCGCTTGAAAGAGTCAGATATTTCACTCCTGAGCGGGACATATATGCTCTTGATCGTGTGTGTGAACTCGCGGCACCGTTTGGCCTCGGCCTCGAGCTCCCACGCTTGTTCAATGTCAAGACGCAGCCGACGTTGGCCAGCCAGCTCACTTCGTATCCGGACCCGCCGTCGGGATCCAACAGAACTTGAACGCCCCACCATGTCGTCGCACAACCTCGTCACCGTCCGCAACGAAGCAGTATTGATTCGCACACTAAATTTCGACTGTGAGATAACTGCAATTGAAGCAGTAAATGGCCATCTGAGCTTTTACGCGTTCAATAGAGGCCGCGATCGCATCTCCAATACCTCCGTCGACGACCCATTTTTGCATCCCGCCCAGCAGATTTGTCCTTCCTCGTTTCGCACAACGGACAGGACGACCTGGCCGTCCGCGAGGTCGCCAGAGAACGCTCTCGCGCCCGTGTCCAGCACGATGGTCTCGTCGTCGTAATAGTTCTAAGTTTAGTATATACCTTTCTTATTCTTATGTTTTTCTACTTATAAATACTGTCGTTTAAAGAAAATTATTCCTACTAAATTACTTTTTATATTCTAAATAACTTTAGTCCGCTGGCCCTTAGTTTTAATATTATTCTTTAAATAATTTCGTTAAAAGTATTATTAATTTTTAATAATAGTTCTAATTATATAAGTATTTTAGCGGCCTTAAGCTCTTTCTCCGAGGATCGCTCGGCTTTAATAATTCGTTCTAATATATAAACTCGTATGATTTTGTTATTAATTTCCAAAGAACGCCGTTTAATCTTTTAATTGGAATTTATTAATTACTTCTTAAATATATTAACTTCGACTTCTTCTTCTTTTATTATATGCCTGATCCTCTAAGGCCTTTTTCCTTTAATAATATATAGTTATTTACTGGTTACCTTAGGTTTATTATATCCTCTTCGATTAATTACTTTAAGTTATTTATTCTTTTAAAGCTTCTTTATAATTAATTTCTTCCGATAAGAGAATGCTTAATAGCCTAGTAATTTATATTTAAAATAAAGGTTTTTCTTTTAATATTAATTTATCTTTTCCTTAGATAGTTTAGATCGTTCTTATATAACGTTTAATCCTATAGGGTTTCCCTATTTCCATTATTAATAACCTTTATACTTTTTATAATAGTTTCCGGTTATATAATAACTCTTTCGCTTTATATTTCGTTCGCAAAATTAATTATTAATTTAAATAGCTACCTCGATTATTTCCATAAAATTATTTAGTTTATTATCTCTTATAATATTATCCTTTATTATAATCTTTAAACCTATATAATACTAAGCTTTAAGGACGTCGTTATTTTAGCTTAAGCATTCCGTTAATTATTAAAATTGGACTACGGAAACTAACCTCTTATATAATTAGGTTATTAAACCTATAATAAATAGATAGACGGATAATAAGACGGGTTTAGACTAGCTAAAACACTTTAATAAACATACTTCTGCTTGAGCAAAAGGGTTATACCGGATACTTCTTCTCGATAAGTATGAAAGCTACGTCTCGGCCGCTTTCGACGAATATTATAAGTCTAATAATATTATAACCCTTTGTTTATTATCTTATTCGTCTCACCTTACCTAGTTATTAGACGTAGGTTGTTTTAGCGTTTTAAAACAAGTATATAGTCGTTAAATCGAGGACTTTATAAAGGCACGTATCCATTATATTACGAAGGTTAAGTTATTATTAAAGAATAGAAAGATTATTTACTTTTATCTTTGAATTATAATTTAATAGTTCGCTGGCTTTCTCTAGCAATTCGTTTATTCTTTAAACCTTTAAAATTATATAAAAGTATTTAAATATATTATCTTAAATTATAATTAATAATTAAATATTATATTACTTAATTTCCTTTTATAATTATATAGTAGTATATATGTAATTAAGCTAGTAAAAGAAGAACGATTAGAAATTATAAGATATAAATAATATAATAATATACTAATATACTAAGGTAATTATTATATATAAAATATAAGATTAATAAATATATTATTAGCAAATTATTAACGAAAGTATAATATTTGATATTTTAAAATTAATCATTAGAAAAATAAGTTCTTTCTTAATATTCTTATATTATTTATAATAGAGTCTTAATTACTTTACATTATAGTAATAATATTATTACTTCTCAGGTAACAGTAGTTTTGAAATGCTTTCGCATGCGTCAAAATGCACGTGACATAACAATCACGTGATCAACTCCTGAAATAGTTTTGACCATTACAAAAATAAAGAAAAAAAGCTTTATAAAATTATAAAAATTATTTTAATAAGCTCTTTTTAATAAGTTTATTTAGTTTTAATATTTATTTATTTATTTTTATATTTATTATTATTCATAATATTAATTCTCTAATATATATAATAAATATTAATAATTCTTTTAATTCTTTTAATTCTTTTAATTCTAATATTATTTCAAATAATAAAAAACTTATAATTATATTAATAATTACTTTTGATTTTAATATTTAATTTCTTTATTTCAAAAGATTCTTTTTTGAAAATTAATTTTCTTAATCTTTTATAAATTGAATAACTAAATTATAAATTAAAATATAAGAGAAAATAAAGGCTTTATTATAAAGTTTTAAAATAATATAAATATTAATTAATACTTTCGAAAAAATATCTTAAAGAAGAAAAGTTTATAATTATAATTATAATACGTTTATAAATAATAAAATAAATTATAATAATAATAATAATAAAAATAAGAGAAATTAAAGGTTTTTGTATAACTTCTAAAATATTAGAAATTAGTGTATTTTGACGTTTTTAATTAAAATCATTATTAATTATTAAAATTATTATCGAATTCTATATTACAATCAGGTTATTTTTTAGACAATAATCTAGTCAGATTATGCTCTCAGATTACTTCCGCCAAAGAGGCCCTTAGAATCTTCAGACAAATCTTCAGACACTCAATTCAACCTTATTTCAAATACACACATGCTTCCTATGCTCTCCATTGCCTGAATCGATAGCCTAAGACAGTCAAATTAGGAAGGTGCCGTGCGACAAGCTCCCATTTATATCTTCATATCTTAGAGCTCGAATTAAATTTTCAATCTAAACTCTAGGAGAGCTTGGGCTCCTGGACCAGGTAAGTGTCACGTAATAGACCCCAAGGAGCACGCGCTCCTGGGACCGCGCGGTCCAAGGGCTCCATGGCACGAAGGTTCTATATAAGTAGTAGTAGCTTTCCTTAGGGAAGAGCTTCGTGCTCAACTCAAATAGTATTCTTTATACTTATAACCAGCATTCTAAAGTAATCGTAATTACTGCTATCTTGGAACTCTACCCCTTACAGCTAAACCCCTACGTACTGAACCAGGTTCAGTGCTGAGATTACACGGTGACTTTAGCCAGCGTTACATCCAGGTACAATATGTTTCCTGCCGTGATCTGCTGACATCCAGGCTCTCTTAACGGTCTTCTTCCATCTCGCCAAGATAGAACAACCTCGGGAATGCCTGCATGTTCTCGAAGGTGCAAAACTCCACCGCGCCAAGTTGAAACTCCCGCCGCAGCGCTGGGAGATGCTGCGCAAACACCTTGTTCAACTCCTCTCTCTCCTCTCCATCTATGTGTCTCAGCCAATAAGCTACGCTTATATGGAAAGTGTATGTCTCGTGATTAGGTGCTCTGAACCCAAATGTGTCTGCAAGTCTGTCCCTCAGCCGCCTCATTCGCTTTTCCTCTTCTGCCGTCGCCCCCTCGATCTCAAGTCCAACGCCGACGACGGCGGGATCGAAGCCCCGAACGCGCATCCGATACGGCGGCGCCAGACCTTCCTCCTCCAATTCCAGGCCGAGCTGTCTGAGCCTCTGGGCGAATTCCTTTGTGCACTCCACCAGGGGTTGCTTTTCCTTTCCCGGTGGCCACATCCCAGGCTCACACTCTGTCTCGCGAACGCCGTCTAGGACAGTCATGTGCCACGATGCTGGGGGCAAGAGATGGATTCGGTTTGAAAGAGCTGGATGAGAGCTGAGAGCGGCGCGAAGGGCACGCAGGCCGGGCAGGAGAGGCGAATCAACGAGCACATGACAAAGGGTAGTGTTGCCAGGGAACCGCTGAACAACACCTTCGGGAGAGAACTTCGTGGGAATACCTATGGGGTACAGCGGGCGTTGTGGAGTGATGGTAGCTGTGGTGGTGGTTGTGGACGACGCCGCCATTTTGTGTTGTTTTTCTCACTGCCACGGCTGGATCGGTGGGAATGAGGGGAAGTAGGTAAGAGAGATTATAGGTCTCGTGGCTTCATTTCTTTTTGGTAGCACGGTAATCTATGGCATTATATGAGTCGCGCAGTGCTGGTTGATGGCCACTATCGGCATCTTGACGGTTCGTCGGCAGGAGATACGAGTGAGTGTCGGTTAAAGATAAAATCCATTCGGCTGGTTTGCTTGTACAAGGCCAACTCGGCCTTTTCGCTAGAAGCGGCCCGCTTCTTGGCTCGCACCTGCAATAATTAACCTTATCGCATGTTTCAGGTACCGCTAGCTAGGTAATGGAATGCAAGAATCCAGTAGAAGAGACACTCTTGCCACGTGCACTAGAATACAGGAGGACCACGTGGAGGTGGCTGCAATCAGGCCGTTGAATGGGCCAGTAGGGTGAAAACCAAGCCGCGCACATCTTCGCCACTTTTCCTGTCGTAATAGCCGCAATTCTCATACTACCGGTCTTGGCAAGACAAAATTAGCAAAAGACGATTAACGTATTCCATAAGCGAGTGTGCGACACAAGCGAGTGTGCCATCCCCCACAGAAACACCACCTAAAATCATGGATATTACCACACCGCATAGATAATAATTTATTAAAACACGTTAATTAAAAAATTCTATGATAGTTTCCTAATTCTTTTTACACGTTCGAGTATTATGACCAGTTTCGCCGCAATTGCCACATCGCCTTTTTTTTGTTTCGTTTTCACCTAATTGATCGTTCTTCCTCGTTTCATGCTGTATCTGCTTATCGACCTCGATGCTCTGTATTAAAATCAAGACCTGCCTGTACTGTAAGGGTTCCTCCATGCTGTAAACGCTTTCGACGGCGCTGGTGACGCCGATTTGCAGCCTGATTCGCCGTTTGTAATGCTTGTACCTCCGCTTGAAGAAGGACGGGACGAATGCATCATCATCTCGGCACCCTTGATAAGTTGATCTAGTGCCTGATTGATTGGGGTTGGTGAGCTATTCTGGTGAGTTGCTATTCGGTCTTTTATTAGACCTGTTTGCGCCTGTAGATCCGCTGTAGTATATGGTGTTTTCGGAAACCAAGGGGAGTCCTGGCTCGGTTCAGGTGTAGCACGTCCTGGCACTAGATCCAGATGAGCTAGCACGTTATCAGTGTTAAAAGGCATAAGCCCTGCACCTCGAAAGCCTCCTTGAATGTTGTTCTTTGTCATGGTGACCTGATAAGCTTCTCGAAATGCAGGGAGAAACTCGAGCTTGGTAACGTGATTGATATGAACCCTCATAAGATCCTCGATTTGTTGTCCGTACGCCTTCTTCAGCGGCCCAAAACATCCAACATCAAGTGGTTTGTGGCAAGCAGTTGATTGGCCATATCTTCAACACTAGCTAGACGAGGCGAAAATCCTCGCGAATCCAAGTCGAGGATGTGCTGAACGATAACTAATTCCTCGTTAGACGTGAGTTTTAAATTATTTGGTGTAGAATCGCGTCGTGAAGGGATGCCTTCGCGTCGTCGCTTGAGTGTCGTACGATTGACCTTGTACGTCTTTGCAGCTAATCGGTTGCTCTGAATTTGGCCTCTATCGATAGCTTGGATAGCCAAGGATATCCTGGCTTCAGGCACACTCGCTTGTGTGGCACACTCGCTTATGGAATACGTTAAACTCTCGGTAGTAGATACGATGCTCGGCTACAGATAGGCACGCAGGCTCGTCAGCCCAGTCAACGGGCTAGACAATTGACATAGAGGCAAGCACGCGGCCAGGTCCCCGCATCGTGGACTGCTTCGTTGGCCACGGATCCCTAGATCTCGCAAGTCTTGAAGCTAAATGGTGTTCCTAGGATAGGCACGCGGGCTCGTCAGCCCAGTCAACGGGCTAGACAATTGACATAGAGGCAAGCACGCGGCCAGGTCCCCGCATCGTGGACTGCTTCGTTGGCCACGGATCACTAGATCTCGCAAGTCTTGAAGCTAAATGGTGTTCCTAGCTTTCCTACTGTTGCTTTTCGCCAACCTCGAACACTCTGGGCTAAAATACTATAAGTAGTCGATATCTATCTACCTCTACGATGACAACTCAACCGCACTGAGCAACAATCACTTCATTCGTTTGACACAACTCCTCCTGCTCCACACTTCTCTTTGCAAAAGTGTTCTCATAGGCTTCTTCAGCAATGGGTCGCCCAAGCTCTTCAAACCCTACGGCGGAAACGGCACAAGCCACGGAGATTGACCGGCTCGCCGAAGCTCAAGATGCTAATGCCCAGGAGCATGACTTGGGCTTTTTCGAAGCACTCAAATTATACCCCACGGCTGTATTTTGGAGCATAGTCATGTCCACCGCGATCGTCATGGAAGGCTATGATACCAAGCTTATCGGTACTTTGTTTGCCCAGCCAGCCTTTCGAAAAGCATACGGACATCACGTGATGGCCGACTCTTATCAGATCTCGGCGCCATGGCAGGCTGGCTTGAGCAATGGCTCGACTATTGGTTCACTCTCCGGCCTTCTGGTAGCCGGATATATAAGCGAGCGGTTTGGATTTCGCAAAACTATGATTGCGGGACTGGTCATCATCATCCCCTTCATCTTCATAACGTTCTTTGCCCCTAGCGTTGCTGTTCTTGAGGTTGGCCAGGTTCTGTATGGTGAGTTTCTCCATCCGTCCCTGACCACTGCTTATTTTCTAATACATTCTGAAGGAGTCCCGCTGGGTTTACTCCTGACAACCCCTGTTATCTATGCCTTCGAGATCTCGCCTTTGAGCCTTCGCGCCTATCTGATTAATTATGTCAATTTTTGTTGGGTATGACCATAACTCCTCAATGTCAGCAAAAGTCATAGTGTAAGCTGACACCTCGAAGGCCTTTGGCCAGCTCATTGCGACAGGCATTCTACGGGGCGTTTTGAATCTGGATAACCACTGGGCTTATCGAATTCCGTTTGCATTGCAGTAGGTCTCATGTTTCTGACTTGATCTTCTATGATTCTGGCTGCTGACTCGACAATGCAGGTGGTTTTGGCCCGTCATCTTGATCCCGCTCTTCTATTTCGCCCCTGAATCACCTTGGTGGCTCGTTCGAAGGGGTCGGTTGGAAGAAGCCAGGGAGGTGGTAAAACGCCTCACCTCCTCTAGAAACATCAACTTCGATATCGAGAAGAATATTGCTTTGATGGTATTCACCACGGAGCATGAGCGCAAAATTAATGCGGAGACGTCTTATCGGGCTTGCTTTGAGGGTACCAATCTTCGCAGAACAATCATCGTCATTGGCATCTACTGCATTCAAACTCTCAATGGCAATCCTCTCCGTGGATACTCTACCTATTTCCTTCAGCAAGCTGGCTTGCCTACTGTTCAGGCCTTTAACATGACCATCGCTGGCTTTGCCGTGGCTATAGTAGGCGGCTTCTTTTCGGTAAGAATAACGCAACTTGCGGCCCCAGTTATCCCTATCACTTCTTGAAATTGTTGGGCTGACTTGAATGGACTCTCAGTGGGTCTTATTACCTCTTTTCGGCCGACGGAGGATTTATTTCTGGAGTCTTGTCCTGATGCTTGTTATTATGATCCTTGTCGGGGCGCTTGGCGTCCCACAAGCAGAATCTCCCAAACCTGCCTACGCATGGGCCATTGGGTCTCTACTGATCACTTCTTCTTTTATCTACAACTGCTCGATCGGTCCCCTCACCAACACTCTTTGTTCTGAGATCCCATCAGCCCTCCTTCGCAGCAAGTCGATTGTTCTGGCCCGCTGGACGTATGCTGTCACAACCATCTCTGCCGGCGTCCTTACTCCTTATCAGCTGAATCCCACCGCGTGGAATTGGTCCGCAAAGACCGGCTTCTTTTGGGCGGGTGGCTGCCTGATTTCTATCGTCTTCACCTACTTTTGTGTCCCAGAGCCGAAAAACCGAACCACAGCAGAGCTGGATATTTTGTTTGAGAGGAAGGTTCCTGCACGCAACTTCTCTAAGACGCCGGTTGACTTGACGGAGGCCGTTTACGGCGACGAAGAAAAGAAGATTTGAGTCAGTAAGGCCGGGAGAGTTTCCTGTTGCCGTTGGAACAATCTCAGCAGGTTGCCATAGCTAGGGTTGCGTATGGTCGGGCTAGGCATGCTAAGCAAATAAGCATCTTCTTTAAAGATAGTGAAATGGCCGAGGTATCAAGTGGATTTCAGTGTTCCTAGGGGTGTGTGTGTGTAGCGTTATCGGTCGGCCTCTATCATGGTACAATAATTTGAAGGCACTTGTTATTACCCTGACTGGCAACCTTGGTTAAAGAAGCCGAATATCATGTACAGTGAGATCATTGCGGTGTTGAGTAGCTACAAATTTGGCATAGTGCAACAACTTCCATGAACAGTTTCCAATTCCCTTGGACCAGCAGATCAACTACATGAAAGGAGGTGGTACCCCAAAATACCAGATGCTGAAATATTTCGAGGTGACCCGCCTTTCTTTCCGCTGCTGGGCATCTGAGAGTGCTTTGCCAAACGAGGCAAAGAATTCGCTCCGGCAGATGGGGTTTTTAATCTGCTCCAATCTTTCCACGGCCCACTGGTTCTCGTCGGGATTCATACATTCGATAGCGTACAGAAATAACGGACGAAGATATCCCGAATTGAGCTTGCCGCCGTCGTATGCATTCCAATCACCGTCAATGATTTCTCGAATTCGACGCATTGCTTGCTTCGAATCTGTCGATTCGGACACTGGATCACCCAGTACACGGTCCATCTCAACAAATTCAGCATGGTATGCTGCCGTACAGACTCCGATGAGCCTTATGATAGAGTTGGCGATTTTTGGGGCAAGGCGAGAGCGAAGTTCTTCGGGCGTCTCTCGTTGAGTGGCCGACCGACTTTCCCAGAGGGCGTGGAGTCGCGATTTAACGTGTGTTATTTGTTGAACTACTTCCCCTTGATCCACGCTTGTATTGCGTGAACGATGATAATGTGATACTTTGGCGATCTCACCCGAAATCATTTGGAGTTGGAAGTAAAATTCGAAGACTGGAGTGCTAAGCATCTCATATAATCGAGCTGGTGCGTCCGAATGATGGTCGGAAGGCGATTTGAGATTGGGTATTCCTGCCTTCCAGCTGGGGAAGAGACTGCGAACGTTGTCCGAAATGAGGCCTTTCCCCCCTCCACGTATGGTGGTTGCATGGAGTAATTGAAGCCATGCGATGATTCTTGAAGTGAGCTCTGAGTGAAATAATTCATGCTGTGCCCAAACCCGCAACCTTTCGATGAATATGTCACTTGGGTCTTTGAGGGTCGGGACTGTCTCGTAGTGAACAAATTCGAACAGGCACAGAAGGAAGGTAGCCGCTAGGGTTGCACCGAAATCCTGGGATTTATTGTTCAGGAGGTTCTCGTACGCGCTTTTGGAAGAGTGGTAGAGAGATAACGCCTTGGACAAAGGCAAACTATACAGCTGACCTTTATACAGTGCTGAAACCGCTATGATAGCCGAAGCGACAGCTGCATTAGATATCCCAAGCTCCAGAACTTCAAGTTTCATCCGCAGCCAATTAACGCCATCATAGGGTGTGATCGCAGGGCAGTCTACCGCTTCAACGAAGAATGAAAACGATGGCTGCAAGGGAACTTCGCGAACTGCGAGTATATCCATTGTCGTGGTCAATTCAATATCCCGCGATATCAAGGCTGAAGGTGAAGAAGCATCGTCAAATTCGGTGGCATCAGCTGCAGTGGACATTCCATTCTGACGCCGCTGAGCATTTTCCAAGCGCGCAATAACATCCACGATTGAGCTGTCTGGGGCCAGGAATGGATCCCGTACAGCTCCCCAAGAGAGATCAGCAGCACCATCAAGCCGAATAGTCGCTCCGAGGACGCAGTTTTGTTCCTCGAAAACAGGACCTGGGGAGGTTTGCGAGACTGGGCCCGTTTCTGGCGATCGTCTAGCTCCAGGTACGAGTACGTGGATAGACTCGTTAAGTGTAGCGTTCTCAGGACTCGGAATAGTACGAGTAGCAGATGATTGCTGGCCTTTTCTAGGCTTATAAACACAAGGTCGCTTCAATCTCGTGCAGTTCTTGCAGATTGGCCGCATTTCGTCGCATTTGACCTTTCGTGAGCGGCAAGTGAGGCAACCACTCCGGACCCGGCCGCGGTAACCATGCTGGCCCACTCCGTGGACCCTCAACTCTTGCGTTGTCACTTCCTGCATGGCAGCTCCGGGTACATGCAAATGAATAGGGATTGGAGCGATAAAAAGGCAGAGGTGTTCATATCATTGGGTCGTGGAGCGCTAATCAGCCTCCGCCCTCGGACAATCACGGTTTGCCAGTTATTTGCAGCGGTTTGTTGGCGGGGTTATGGCTCTCGGCACCTCCAAAAGCAACATAGAGATCACGATGATCTCTTCATTTTCGCTAATTGTCACGTGCAATAAGCGCACGCCCATGTCATTCTGAGTGTCCACGTGACGCACAGATGACTGGCATGCGTGCCTTATAAGGGCTGATAATACAAATAACTGCGGTTATTTGTAATGTGACTTTTGGCAGCTATGGTATATGTTCCCGATTATCAGCGTGAAATATAACACCCATATAGCGCCTGGTCAAACACGAGGGGCTTATCTCTTGCTGATCATGTTGTATCCCAAGTCGGTCCCCATGTGTATGTTGCTTGATCTCTCATTGGATTGCTTCAGTTGTGGACCCTCTCAAAACAAGTTTCGTGGCTGCTCCCGCCCACGGCGCAGTTCGACTCACACAAGGCCCGTTGTTTGAACATCTGGGATCCGAGGACGTCTCGTATCACCCACTAATTAGCACGAAGCTGCGGATCACATCTTCGACAGTTCGAGGTAATCATGTAGGCCGCGCCTGATACCAGTATTACTTCCTCGCTTACGCTCACTAGCGGCGAGATGGATGACACCACTCTCAACTGATACGCTGGTAATCCATATCCACACTAGGCTAGCGCTTGTCTGAAGCCGCACCCTAAGTCTCCGCCATAGGTCCCTGATTAATAATATACCGACCACTCACTGCGACAATTTTTTCTACTCAAAGAACGAATAAAACTGTTTCAATCCATCATATTAAGTAGTATATATACAAATGCACATTCATTATAAATCCATCACAAAATTATTGTAAACCATACTCATATCACACCTACCAAAATTGAAACTCCCTAGGAAATAGCGAAAGTTGGAACAAAAGAGATATAATGAATAAAACTTTTACTGGGGGAGGATCTTCTCCTTCTCGAGAGGAGTGAGACGGAGGTAAGGCTTGACTGCCTTGTAGCCGGGGAAGAGGACGGATGCCTCGTCATTTGACACAGAGGCCGCGACGACGACATCGTCACCAGGGACCCAGTTGATGGGGGTAGCGACCTTGTACTTGTCAGTGGCCTGGAGAGAGTCGATGACACGGAGGACCTCCTGGGTATTGCGACCAGTGGAGGCGGGGTAAGTGAGGATAAGTCGGATGGTCTTCTTGGGGTCGATGATGAAGACGGAGCGGATAGTAAAGGGCAGACCCTTCTTGTCGATGTTGGTGGTGTCCTGATAGTCAAGCATGTCGTATAGGTACGAGATTTTGCGGTCCGCGTCAGCGATAATGGGAAAGGCAAGGTGCGATCCGGCAACCTCGTCGATATCCTTGATCCATTCTTCGTGGGAGACGAGAGAGTTGGCGGACAATCCGATGAGCTTAACGTTGCGCTTGGTAAACTCGTCCTCCAGCTTAGCGAAGGCACCGAGCTCGGTGGTGCAGACGGGGGTGAAATCGTCGGGGTGGGAGAAGAGGATGACCCACGAGTCACCGATGTACTCGTGGAAATCAAGCTCACCCTTCGTGGTGACAGCCTTGAAGTTGGGGGCTTGGTGAAGTTAGTGCATGTTCAACAGTTGAGTACTGTCGCAATTGATCCATAACATACCCTTAGAGCCGAGACGGAGACGAGGGGCTTCGGTAGTCATAGTGAAGATTGTATAGTAGTAAATTCAGCGATGAATTCTAGGGTGTGACGGCTAGGTAGAGGAACACAGCGCAATATAAATAGCCCGTTTGCCCACGCTCCAACAAAAATTTTCCCATCTGACCTCATCATCGCCGAACTGTGTGGAGGTTTCTGTTACGAGATTGACGCCGTGATGGTGTATTTGCATTGCACTTGCCCCAGAACGGCCTAGCGCGAATTGCGTGCTTGCTGGAGAGCTGTGGCTGACCGTCAGCCTGAGCGAGCGGGATTGGCTTAAGCTCTGCACCGCCTCGACCACGCCACACTGCGCCATGCGTGGCGCGAGACGCTCTGCTTATGGTGTCATGTCATTCTGGTGCCTGTAGCCTGATTAAGTGAGAGAGCACATCGCACTGGAATCGTAACATAAATAAACCGACAGCGGAAGCTGGCGGTGTAGGTGGGGGGCCTGGCTGGGGGAGTGGAACTGTATGGCTCTCCCTACACATCTCCCTTGTGGGCTTATTTGGCAGGTCGCGCCACACAGCGCCCCACCGCCAGCGTCTTCGGGTCCTCGGCAGATTGAACGTGGAAATACGTGAACAGTGAGGGCAATGATAATCTTCATGGATGGCCTGAAGCGCGAAGAGTTAAATCTGCCTGCGTCTAGGTCGGTCGCCAGGTCGCCGCATCTCATCGCGACAGGTATTCACAAGAAGAGACTGAAGCGAGTGGTTTACTCCTGTTCCAAAGCAAGTAGAAGATGCCTAAAATCACTGTGAATCACCGCCATTGTGTGTATTCACCGCTCTTTGTGACGAAAGACTATTAACGGACCAGATCTATTCACGTAGTAATCAGGCATGCAGCTAAACGTGTCATCGAAAAGTCCATCACAGGCAGCCTTCTGCTTTAATAATCAAACCAACAGCACATTTCTACATACCACATCTCATATATACACGTTATCCAGATCTCATCCTGTTCTATTTCCTATTTTACAATTCTTCTCCATCTTTAACTCTTAATCAACAACGGCTGCGGTTTCTTATCCTTTCCACGTGGCCTATCCCGCACCTTGTACTTATTCACATTCTTACCCCGTCTCGTCTTGTATCCCTTTGCCAGAGTACCCCAAGGACTCTGCGACGGCACATTTCCCTTACTTTTTCCCCTACCACCACCGTGCGGATGCTCAAATGCGTTCATGGCCAGACCACGCACATGCGGTCGTCTTCCCAGCCATCGGCTGCGGCCCGCCTTGCCAAGTGAAGCGTACATGTGCTCTGCGTTACTGACCACTCCTATCGTCGCGCAGCAGTCCAAGGGGATCAACCGCTCCTCCCCGGATTTGAGCCTGATAATCGCCATGTTGCTATCATTATTCTTTGCAAGAATGCGCGCAAACGTACCCGCCGCGCGGCACAAAACTCCGGGACCCTTGGGCAACAGGCCCACGCTATTGACAACCGTACCAATCGGAATCATAAACAACGGCAAACAGTTTCCTCTTCGATTTGTCCGTGCCCCGAGTAATGCGGGATCCACCTTTCCTCCCATACTATCCCTCAAATCCTTCGGGATTCCAGCACGGAAACTCTCAACCTTATCACCTGAACGCAACCCCTCGGGCGCAAGGATATACGACAACCGCTTGGTCTTGTCGTTACATATAAGCGCGACATGCGCCGTTCTGCCAGGGTCATACTCGATCCTCACAACCGTCTGCTGTCCCATATCGAGTCTCACAAAGTCAAGCATCCGCAGCCGTCGCTTATGGCCCCCGCCGATATGCCGCGCAGTGATCCTGCCCGTCGCGTTCCGTCCTCCGGTCTTGCGCTTCGCGACCGTCAATGCCTTGTACGACTTTCCCTTCCATAAATGCTCGTGAATCGGCCTTCGGAACCAGCGCAGGCCTGGCGTTCGCGGTTTGGGCTTGTAGATCTGTAGGACGTGCGCTTTGCGCCGCCGGATAGTAAACTCGATGTCGTTGTCCTTTGCATTCTCAGTCTGGAATATCGAGTTGACGGACACTCGGCGATTGACGTCCAAACCGAGGGATTCGAGGGTCACGCCGCTAGGAAGGACGGCGGAGGTGCGCAGAGGAGGGACGTTGTTAGCGAGAAGGGCGGGCATGGTGTGCATGCCACGCGCGAGCACACGCCGTAGAAGCGTCGGTACAAGTATCCGACGATCCATTGCCGAAAAAAATTGATGGATACAAGGCTAATTGCGTGGGCGAGCCGTGGCTGCTGTATCTGGTCCTTCGTTTGGTTATGTGCGTAGTAAAGGTTTTCGTCTGGTTCCGACGATTCGCTCCCGCTTGTCGACGGTGTGACGGTGTGACTGACTGGTCACATAAGTTATGTCAAATTTGTCACAAAGTCCATGGTTACAAGACCCTTATTAGCGTGCCCGTAAGATATCGTTGCATGAACGCGACAACAGTGGGGCTGTGGATTGCCGTAGCGTCTTCGACCGCATCACGTGCGGCGCTCGGGCAGAGATATATAGGTCGCTTGAAATCCGCCGTATGCGATCAGGAAGATTCATTCACACAAAGACCAGATGCGGAGATTTGAGGTTACACGAGTATGTAGCCGCTTTGAATGTGGAGACTGACGATTGCGATGTCGCCCTTACGCGAGCGGTCATAGACGGTTTTCGTAGCCCCAGGCACATATGTGGTCCCCAGGCATATATGTGAATATTAGCACTCATCATATAGGTTTTTCAAGGAGATATTGTAAAAGAGCACTGAAAGACATGTTAAGTTCTCAAATGCGCCTCAAGGGTTATTCTTATGCCGTATCCATCAACGCCATTCTTGATCTCAACATATCTTTCACTTCGCAAAAGCTCGCCAAGTCAAGGGTGTCGCATAGCTCGAACCATGGGACCTCTTTCTCAAGCCATGCGCTTTGCCCCAAGCTATAAAATTGTCTTCTGGGTCAACATCTGGCCGACGCATATTGACGCCCGGAATTAGGACTCGGCTGCGACATGCGAATATGCAATCGGATTTTTAATGTCAGCCTCGTCGCAAAATAATCTTAATCTTTGTGGTAGAGAGAATAGTATGACTCCCGGGATATGAAAGATGTGTACGAAAATGAGTCCTCGTGCTCCCTATGGAGCGCTACTGAAGCGAATGTACGGTACACGTGCCATGCTTCAATTTTGGAAACTACTCATAAGGAGCATAAATATTTGATCTTAGACGAACTCGGAGATACTTTCATTCGGGTACTTTAATTTTTTATACGCGCGTGTGCCTTGCAGCTTTTACGGGATAGCAGGCGAACCGAGCAGTCGGCAAACATCAAGTTGGTGAGGTTGGCAACAAGCGATTGAGTTTTTTGGTACCCGCAGCAAGGGGTTGACGGGCCGGGCTCCCAGGGAGCCAATCGTGCTTGTTCGCAGCAGTTAGCGTGAGGGGCGTTTAGATTTGTGGATTGGGTTTAAGTTAAGGTTCCGCCGAATTATTTAGCTATGCGGCGGAGATTTTTGCCGATAGTAGGTAGAATCGAGAAACACACGATTGATCTCTGCTGGTATTCTCGGATCCCTTGCTTAGCCACTATGTCGCGTCCTTATCGCTTGCCTCTATGCTTAGAGTCCAACAGTGAGAGGGGAGACAAAATTCCAGGGCCGGAAGACATGACAGAAATTCAAATCTGTAATTCTCTCTAGCTCACCAATAACTTGCGAGTGCCGTTTATGTGCGACCCTCGTGCTACGTGAAAAAATAGAGTGCTGTCTAAAAAGGGGGGGCGTCCGTCATCAGGCAGAATCGGATCATGGTTTTTACACACCACGAGCAAGAATTGCGTGTCCCTGGCAGCTGGGTGCGTTAAAACTAGAGTCAAGTTGAAACAAATTAAAAGTTCTGCCCTCCCCGCATCAGAATTCAAAAGATGGGGCAGTCTGCCGCAACATAATCGCAGTTTCTGCTGCCGCCCGACGTATAGAGACGCGTCCATCCATGCATAGAAACTTTCGTCTGCAGGAAGCATCTGGTGCTTGGTACGTGCTTGTGCTACCTCATGGACACGTTGTGCGACCTTGCATCAAGCGTCGCATGCCTTCTGCTGGTGGGAAGATCGAGTACGGAATGGAATATTATATCGGGGCTGGCTGGGGCTAGCCTGTTTTTACTTGGCTTGCCAAGCCAGCACACGCAGGCTGCACAAGTTACAAGAGAGGAGGCAGTCGAATTTTAGATAAATAAGCTTGTAATTACATTTTATTATTTTGTTTTATTTTATTTTCTCCAACTCCTTGAGTAAACTCAATGGAAACAATTTGAGGGCCATTGGCCAGCAAGCGCAGGGTAAGGGCTCATAAGTCTTCGCGTGTCGTCAGGCCCAAGACAGCTTAGCGCATAAGACCCGCATGAACCCTGACAACACTGGATCTCGAGAAGCGAGACCTTTCCCTGTCGTCCACTTCACGCAAAGACGTTTGGTTAGAGGCTATCGGTTTGTAGATTACCAACCTCCTGGATGTCCACAATTCAGAGGACAGAAAGCAGTCGCATCTGCAGGAGAGACATTGCGACAAGTGGCTTGTTTCCAGCACATGTGCTCCGCTGCTCTCCGCAGCCCCCGACCCTGCGGCAGGAGCCAATTTACCTCCTGGATCCTTGATCCAAGGAAGTTGTCGTAGAGATAAATATTGGTCGATATCCAGGGGGCCTGGAGTCTTCTGTTTGGAGCTGTCGTTTATAGAAGTCGTGCAGTTGGATATAGAGTGTGCTTTTTAGTCATTCGTTTCGCATATCGCATATTTTTAATTCCAGTCGCTGGTCTTTTTTACGTGGATCAGCATCGCCACGTTTACCTGTCGCTTCTCGGTTTGGTTCAGTTCGTTCTTGAACCCGTTACTCGCTCTACGTTGACGTTAAGGTGAGTTTGTTTGGAACGGAACGCCCCTCGCGTCGAGGAGTCGTCGTCATGGATGAAGCGTGGAGTTGGGCGCGCCCCTTGCCTGCTTGTCCATGTTGAGCTCCTCGAGTGGAATGGTGGAACGCGCGACGCGTCGTTGACCCTGCCAAACTAACTGACCGATGACGTCGTAGGGCCTTCAACCAGCCGTTCACAACTCCTCGGTCTCACTTACCACCACCCATCACGACCCAAAAAAGGGTGTGGTTTTCGAATATTACTCGAGCCCTCTAAGGTCGCACAAAGGGGAGATCAGTGCCGTCATCGATCGGAGGATTGAATTTGTGCGACGTGTGTTGCGTTGACGTCGTGTGCTGGCCAGCATTCCGCGCGCGTGCAACCTGCAGACAACATTCCAAAGCTCACCGCCGCGCTGCCCTCCCTTCACGGTCCCCTTCGCCATTCCGCATCTCTGCAATTCAGCACACACCACGCTGCCAGTCCCCACTAGGCTACGTCTACTCACACCAACGGCTCGAGTGGCGCCCTGCGTGCTGCTGAACCCAAGCCAAGTTGATTGAGTGATCTGTGATCCGTACCTCGCACTCGCTGCGTCTGGTGCGCCATTCCCATTCCTGTCACGCTTCGGTAATTTAATCTGCTTCCCGTTTTATTTGACTTTTGCCTAACCTGTGCCGCTCTCGTCTTTTGCTCTTCATTTTTCGAGATCCGGCATGCAGCATAGGCGTGCTCTACGTGACTGACGAAAGCTAACTAAACCTCCTGCGCAGCTTGAAGCCCACTGTTATATACCGATCTTCGCGCCGTCACCAGTTTTCTCTTTTCTTCTTTTCTTCGCCTGTTCAGATCACCATTCAATCGTCGCCAGTTGCCCAATTGCTCTTTTTTTTTGTCGTGTTTGTTGTTAGTTGTTCTTCACAAGTCGCTCCTTCCTGAGCCGTCATTCTTTACTGCCCACCACAGTCGGTCCTTCGTTCGTTTTAGCGACCATCGTTTGTTTATTCGCCTTTCCAGCAGTACTTCCGTCACTCTTTAACACACTACACGATTACTCCTTACAGCTAACTAATTCACGACAACACTACACAACTTCAAGATGTTCGCTTTTCCTGCATCGCCAGCTGAGTCGACGTACTCCAGCAAACAAATGCGCAGCGCGCGTCTGGATGAGGTTGAGAGACGCGCGGTGGCACGCATGGAGGAAGAATATCGCGATGAGATCGCCACATACAACAAGCAGCTTGAGGTAGGGTTATTGCATTTTACTCGTCTTTTCCGTTTGCTAACGTGTCCTTTTGCAGCGCACAACCATTTCCGACGTCAATATGATGGATCTCCAGCCAGAGCTCGAGTGGCACATGCGTCCATACCTGCTCGACTTCCTCGTCGAGTCCCACCTTTCCCTCCGCCTTCTCCCGCAGACACTCTTCCTCGCTGTCAATCTCATCGACCGGTACTGCTCGCGCCGCGTCGTTTTCAAGAAGCACTACCAGCTTGTCGGCTGCGCTGCCCTGTGGATCGCCGCCAAGTACGAGGACAAGAAGGACCGCGTTCCGACCGTTCGCGAGCTCAAGATCATGTGCTGCGACGCGTACGAAGAGGACATGTTCGTACAGATGGAGGGGCACGTTCTAAGCACACTCGAGTGGGCGATCGGCCACCCAACGTGTGATGCCTTTCTCAAGCAGATCCTCCAACACAACTGCTCACCGACACTGGAACACCTCGCCCTTTACCTCTGCGAAATGACCCTCTTCCACAAGGCATTCCTAGGCTTTCCTCCTTCTATCATAGCCGGCGCGGCCCACATTGTTGCACAACACATCCTCATGAATCGCACCGGCATTTTAGCGTCTGCACACGCTGTCGCGTCGTCCTTGGAGGAATCCCAGTGCGTTGCGCTCCTATCCCAGTACATCATGCACGCGCAGTCGCAGTCACTCCAGAAGAAGTACGCGTCCCCGATGTTTTCCCAGGCGGCACTCATCCTCCAAGACTATGTCGTCCGCGAACAGCACGCGGCTTCGGCTCTTCCTCCTACACCTCCACCTGAGTCTCCCGTCCCGACGGCGGAGCAACAGCAGCAGCTATTTGTTCAACGGGAACGCAACAGCATGATGGTTGACCTGCCGTATCAGGAATCAGCTGCTGCATATATCACCCCGCCGTGCTCACCTGAAGAGGCCTGTCCCGCAGGATTCCACAATCTCCCGAAACGGGAATAGAGGAACTGCGTTTCGCGTTTTCCGTGTATATTTATCCCTTTTTCTCATATTGCTATGGGGGGGTCATCTTCATGTGAATAGTTTATTATGGCTTTTTTTCTACTTATCATGTGCTATATCTTTATATTTATGGGTTTCAATTGTCATGAGTGCTACGCTGGGTTGTTTACGATAGCATGGTTTTTCCTATATTTTCTCCTATTTTGCAAGTTCAACTTATCTACGATCTCTATCTTATATCGTGTCATGTGTCATGTGTCTACTATGTGTGTTTTTATTATACGGTGTTGGGTTATTTATCATTCGCGTTTGCATCAAGTGTCTCTTATAGTCTCTTCAGGCAATTCTATGGATTTGTCAACTTTCTTTTATTTAGCGCATTTAAAAGAGAAGTGCGTATATCAGTCACACTGTGTCTCATCATGTCAGGTTTTATCTTTATTATTATGTGCCAGCTATGTCATCTATCTAGTATCTGGTAGAAGAATGGGATGGAAAGAAAATTTCTTGTATTTCTATAAGTTAACTTTTAAAGGAACTTTGTTGCATATGGATGTATATTCTTTATATTTGCATGGCTATGGAATATAGCTGTTTTTTTTATCTATCTAGCTGACTAATCAGTTCGGGCCCTGATTGAATGGGAATAGAGGGATTAATGAATAAATAACGTTCAGACAAGAATATTTTATAGCGGAATTGCCGTAATTCCATACAACGTAGTCATTCATCTTCCCGGTACGCCCGATTACCCCATGCTCCGGAGTAGGTGCCAGTGTGCGACGCCTTCCCGAGTTTTCCTCTGGGCACAACCTCCAGACCATTGGATACATGAATTTAGTCACCTGAATATTGATCATGAGATCATGAGCACTCTCAGCAATCTTTGGCTTGGCTATCAATGTGCCATTGGTAGTAACGGATCAAGAGTTGGCTACTAATTCGGGTCTGCTTATAATTTTCATGATATTTAGCAATTACTAGCACGAAGGTGTTGGGCAGTGTATCCCGACTCGCCCACTAACCATGAGGAAATCAGCCGGTCAATAAAAGAATTCAACTTCACTATTGTTAAGAATTCGAACTGGGAGCTGAACTGCGGTGAACGAACTCCACAAACCTGATTGAACTTTTTCGCTAGATCACTATGTGAGAACAACCGTAGTTGTCACTACAGTCCGGCAAATCTAGTCCATTGATCTCTCTCCTTAGAATACAAGGTGACAAATAGTCGCTCTATCGCATTGGCGAAGAACGGTTTCGGTCCTCGCTTCATAAATGTTCTGGACCTTGCATCGCAGCGCGCCAATGCAGACATAAATTAGACTTTAAAGTCTATTCCGTACAAGCGCGGATCTACGAGTAGTGCCATATGCTGTGATTGTGCGCCTGTGATTGCCCCAGATTGGGTTCGGGGTCGCTTCGAACCTCTCCACCGCCAGCAATTCTTGCAGTTGACAGTATAAGGCATCTAACTGGTTGTTTGGCTACTCCATGCGAAGAGTACGGAGAACTTTTCGAAGTCAGCAACGATTTAAATATTCACCTATTGCAGTTGAGAAAGGGGTTTTAAAGCTAAAAGCACTTTACATTATGACCGTCTGTCTGGGAGACTCGCAGGATAGCCTATGACGAGAAAGTGGCTACAAGCTGCTTGATTCAAATAGATCCCACGCTATTTGGACATAGATACTACCTGAATATACTCTTGTTGTACTGTTTACATGCTAGCTAGATCTAAGCGTCCTGCGATACGGGATTCAATTTGTCAAAAAACAGCACATCCTCGCAGACAAGTGAGTGCGACAGCAGCAGCAATGAAGCACGCCCCGTCATGGTCTTCGTTGCCAATTGCGGTGAGTGCACAGCTCTGAAGGAAGTCAAACTGTGACGTACTAACACTTTTGTAAGGCGACGGGGTTCTCCTTTTGCCTGTGTTTGATGATCTTGTTAAGTGGGCCATACAATTCGCTGGGAAGTTTATGGCTGTACTCGGTTCGTCTACTCATTTATTCTTGGTCGAATGACTTGAACTGACAGCCTAGATCACGACCGACTCTTTAGGTGCGGCCCTCCCAAAGCTGACCCCACTTTCACCAGCTACGGTCGGCCTCCCGGATACATACTATGTCGGCCTATGGACCTACTGCTCCAGGCACCTCACCAACCCGCCAGGACTTCACTGCCCCCATCGCCCCATTCTCTTCCCGCTCTTTTTCTTTAGCCTCCCCAACATCCTCCTTCACGATCTCCTGGCATCTTCCACGGCAAACACCGACATCCAAAATAACATCTATCTACCCCGCGACATCTACGCCGTTCCTGGCCCACGCAACACGCCCATCACAATCCCACAACTCCTCGGATACCTCACATCTCTCTCCTATCTTGTTGCCTTCTTTACCTCTGCGGCCGCACTTGCTTCTCTCTTCCGCTCGCGGTCAAATCTACATTCCGTCCGGCGGGCATCATTCATCTGCGCGCTGGCTCTCTTCACCGGCGCGCTCTCCGCCTCCACAATGGTGAGTGTGTTACTCGTCAAACTGAACAGGGAAATCCCACTCGGCTATGCAGTCGCGGAAGGAAATCCCCGCGTGATAATAGTCCTCTGGGTGGCATGCCTTTGTGCCGTTTATGCGTACATGCACGTCCTCGGGTGTACAAGGACCGCGGTGGCGAGCAATTGGCGGGCCGATGGGCTTCTCGGATCGGGTGCGCTGCTTGGGAGTGGATGGAGCACAAGTAGCTCAGGATGGGGCTCGACGAGCGTAGAGACCAGGTCGGGGAGTAGGTCGCCTGCGACGCCGGGGTCGGTGAGAAGTAGCAGCAGAAGTATTTTGATGGGAGAGATAGGCACGGCCCATGAGAAAGAGGAGGCGTGGATATGAATTTGTTACTATGGTGCAACTCGAGAGGACTGTTTTGTTTGTTTTGGTTGAATTTCATAATGGGGGACACGGAATCTGGGAAGTTGCTCGCAAATTGCATCGGCTAATGAATCAATTAAGGACGGAGTAGGTATGCGCAAGAGTCTACAAATATTGCTTAAAATATAGCTTAGTACTGCGATCTCCTTTTGCGTTTGGGAAGTGAATGACTGCAAAAATGACTCCCTAACCATGCAATATTTCGTGCGAGTTACTATCCAGTTCACAATACACCGCCAGTTTGGCAAAACTGCGAACAGTCACGAACATGGCCAATTTCTCAACGCACCTATCTATCTATATAGACTCACAACTGAGAATGCCGAACATGACATTCAAATAAGGAGAGTTAGACAAAATCGAGAATCAGGTCTAGGGATATTGCACTATATCATGTCCAAGCAGCGATTGGAACCCTAGACTGTCTAGGCCTGGCCCTCATGGCGTAATGGTAACGCGTCAGACTTCTAATCTGAAGATTGTGGGTTCGAGCCCCACTGGGGGTGTTTACTTTATTTTTATCAGTTTTCATTCAGATATTGATATTTCAGTGAAATATTGGTACTGAGTATTTGAATTAGTTGCTTTGTCAAATGAAACTTGAAAACTTCTTTCTGTGACGGAATTTTTGGATGATTAGCATTCGTTCAGGACGCGTAAACCGTCTAAGATATGCAATTGAAATGTCGGCCAAATGACACCGTATGATATTGTGAATAGACAACTGTAATATAACAAACTTTGTCTATACCAAGTGAACCAACTGTAACTCCTCGCACTATGTCATCAATCATAAGCAAAAATGAAATTTACGGAATCACAACTCCTCGTGAACAAGGCTTCCAACCACATTATCGACCGCTTCCATCACCACTCCCGATGCTGTGCCCTCAACACTCGTAGTCGCAGCCACTATAGTGCTCGTAGCCACCTCAATCACTGTGTCCACTATTCCCAATTCCACATCCAAGCCACCCGATGCCAAATTCTCGTCCTTTCCCTGTCTCACTGCCCACCCAACCGCTTTCCCTCCCTTCACCGCGGTCCAAATTATTAGTCTGATCGGTCCGCTAAACACTCTCCTCCATAGAATCCACGCCACGACTAGTACCAGGAATCCCATTGCACTGAGCATATATATCCGATCCCATCGATCGGCCTGCTCGAGAACCCCGATCACTCGCCTGCTAGTCCCTAGAAGAACATCAAATGCGCTATACTGGCCCCCCAACTTCTTCAGCAACGCACTGCTCTCATCAAGTGTATCGAGAGAAATCCCACTCTTTGCAATCTCAGCCTCCAGGAGCTCGTGCGTCCGGCGCAGTGTTGCCGTTGCATCTTCGGCAGTGCGCAGAACGCGATCGGCGGGATTGGCGGGCGTGGTGAGGCGTTTGGTATCGGAAAAGGAAGATGCGAAGAGTTGCTCTCGCTCGGTTTTGCGAATTTTGAGTGTCGCTCGGCGTGATTCAAGCTGTGCTTTCCGGTAGGATGTGCGGTCTCTGCGTTCTATTAGTGCTGGTCCCAATTCCAACCCGTGTGTAATGACAATATGACAATACTACATACAGCTTCAGCTCTTCTGTAACCTCATGTAGTTTTCGCGCCAGCCCTTCTCTAGTCTCCTCGGGTTCATCTTGTAGTTGCAGCGCCGCTGCTTCGCATAGCGAGTCGGCGTGCCGAATTTGATTGTGGATCTTGCTCGCAAGACTAGAGCGCAATGATTCGTCGTCCAAGGCAGATTTTGTGAGCTGCGTTATTTGCCGAGCAATTTGAATATGCAGATGGGTGAGGTCGAGGATAATTGACTCTAGAGAGGACATGGTGGGTATTGAATCGCCAATGGAAGCGATTGCAGAGCATAGGGGATGATATACGAACGATGAGGTTGGGAGTTGTGTTGTTCGTTGGAAGGTCACTTCGAGACGAGCTCTGACACCACACAAACTAGATGTAATTTATGCACAAAAGATCAGACCAGTTGAAACCCAAATAATCCTCATTGATCTACAATGGATAATGTAATTGTATTAACTACATACAGTACCGAGACCTTCTATATCTATTTGTACATATACAGATTGGGGATGTATCAAAACCAAAGAAAAGAACATAACGACCTGGACCAAACCCACCGCCAATATCCAACCACGACACCATTAAATGAACTATGCATATGCCATGAGTACTTGAAAGTCTAATCTAGATCACCGAAATAGTCCGCTCAGCCTAGTTTTATATCCTCCAATCGTGTCGACCGACCTCTCTATTGTGGAAGTCGAATCACCTTGATTATCAGTACCATCAATACTCTGACTTGCTGTGCCGACTGGCTCAGCATTGGCGCCATTATCCGACGGAACAGTGACCTTCGTTCCATCTGACAGCTTCGATCCGTCTCCTTTCATCTCGGCATCTAGCCCAAGCTTCTGCCCTTCCTCCGGCGCGACCTTTGTGATAATCATTTTCAATGCTGCGACTTCTTCTTTTAATTGTGCTATGTCATCCGTGACTCCCTCATGCCTATTTGTGGCTTTTCGACTTGACCTGACACTTTCAAAGATTACAACGCCGGCTGCTACGGAACTAAGTAGTGTCGTGTGTTAGCTTTGCATAATTCCTGGGTTCAATACTGAGAACCAACCACAGCGAGCTACTTACAATAGGAATGACTCGGAAAGGAAATTCGCACCCTTGAATGCGTTAGCATACTGCGTGCCTCAAAAAGAACTATTCACAACAACGCAGTAGAAGGAGTACTCACCATATCAATTGCTTTCGCGTCATTCAAGGGCCTGATCTTCGCCTTCCCCGCACCGCCGAGCAATCCCATTCGCAATCTCACATCTGTGGAGTGCAGCATTTGCGCGACGCCTATGCATACCTTCCGGAATGGACCATGGTGCTTCGCGCGGGATTTAATCGAGTTCTGCAGTACGTTTCGTTGTTAAAAGTGTGAACAACCTGCAAAGAGAGATCACAATGAGTGCTCACAGCTATGGGCTTCGCAAGTGTGCGAACCAAAAGGGAGGAGATTTTGAGGGCGATGGTAGACATGAGTACTGCCAAATCTAGCGATGCCGATGTACAGTTCTTTCCGGCGTGTTTATCGATGACGTCGTCGTTCCTGAGATCGTAGGCAACCTCGAGTCGTGATCTATGGCAGTCAAGCAAACTACTTTGCTCAAATCCTTTAGTAGATCAGACCTGATAGCCAATCTGATCGCCCGGTCGACCGGTGGAATAGGTGATGGCGTCGGTTGTCGATGAGGGTGTCCACGATTCTTCATGGAGTCAGAACTGACGTTCGTCGAGGCTCCGCGCGGCGCGAAAGCCCAAGTTGTGAGCAGACTCAGAAACTCGAAATTCTCGGAACCAATTTTTTCGCTTGCCAATGTTGCAAAATGCCGTTTACAAAACCGCGGATGTTGTCGTCGGGTAACCCATGGCGAGGTTCACCCAATGGCGTGCCGGGACGCAAACGACCTTTCCCGACTTAACTATGGGCGCAAGCGCGCAAGCGGTGCGGCACCACTCATCAGTCCTTTCTGCGCGATTCCCGAATTTTGCTGGTGAGCTTCGCAGACAGCGGAATCTTCACCCTTTCCCTCCACCGTCGTCCCTCTCTCCTCTCCTCGTCAATCAACGACAATTGAAACCGTCGGAACATCACTATGTCATTTCTGAGAACTAGCGTGCGTCCTGCGCTTCAGGTGGCGAAAGCTGCGTCGTGCAAGTAAGTGCTTTCTGTGGTTCACATCGTCGGAGAGCGGTTGGTGTCGGGGCATATAAGAGGAGCAAAACTTGCGACAAATTAAGGAAGATACGACCATTTCATCGGTCAATTTGAATGAGGTGCTAATGAATTATTTTGCCATCGCAGGTCTGCGACCCCCGCCAACACCTATGCGACTCTGCGTGAAATCGAATCCCGTCTGAAATCCATCAAGAACATCGAGAAGATCACAAACACGATGAAGATTGTCGCGTCGACGAAACTCTCTCGCGCTCAACGTGCTATGTTTGATTCCCGCGCCTACGGTCAGACTTCCGACGAGGTCTTCAAGCGGGCTGAGGCTACCGTCCCCGCGGAGGGCAGCAAACTTATTATCGTCTCCTCATCTGACAAGGGTCTCTGTGGTGGTATCCACTCGCAGATTTCGAAGGCCGTCCGTGCTAAGCTCGCGACCACCCCTGAAGCTGACCTCGTCATTCTCGGCGACAAGGCCAAGATTCAGCTGGCGCGTATGTACGCCAGCAACATCGTCCTGAGTGTCAACCAGATTGGCAAGGAGATCCCAACTTTCGCAGAGGCGCAGGCCATCACCGACCAGATCTACCAGCTCGGCAAGAAGTACGACTCGATTGAGATCTTCTACAACCAGTTTAAGAGCGGCATCTCGTTCGAACCCACCTCCGTCCCGGCTTTCACCGAGGAGGAGCTGAAGAACTCGCCTAACTTCTCGGCGTTCGAGATCGAGGAGGAAGTTCTGGGGGACCTGACGGAGTATGCGCTCGCCAACGCCATCTATTGGGCGCTTGCGGAGGGCCATGCGTGCGAGCAGAGTGCGAGACGGTCGGCTATGGATAACGCGTCGAAGAACGCTGGTGATATGATTGGGAGATATTCGATTTTGTATAATCGTACTAGACAGGCAGTCATTACGAACGAGCTGGTTGACATCATTACTGGTGCCTCCAGTTTGGAGTAAGCGGTCGTGGCTGTGTTTGACGTATAGATGGTTTAGGCGGGAGGAAAATTGGAGATCAATATGAGGAGTTGGTAAATTGAGAGAACAAAACGGCTGTGGCTATATGTTTTGTTTCTAACTTCATAATATATGATATCCATTTCCTAAAGGAACTGAAAGTCCACTTTGGCGTCTATAGTACATAAAGAAAACTTTTTATCCGGTCGTATTTTGTTTACATCTCCCCGCACTCCACAATCGTGACATCGAACGGAAACGGCCTATCGTTCTCCCCTGTGGGCACATGTTCTATCTTTTGCACAACGTCCTGTCCGTCAATAACTTTACCGAACACAACATGCTTATTGTCGAGATGTGGCAGAGCGGTGCCGCAGATAAAAAATTGGCATCCGTTTGTATTGGGACCTGAATTTGCCATGGACACAGAGAAGGGCTCGTCTGCAAACACGGGTGAGTATATTAAGTCAGGATGGCCGAGATAAAGCGGACTTACGTGGATAGTAAAATCCTTCGTCGGAGAAGGTCGTAGTTCCGTAAATAGATGCTGATCCGGTTCCGTTATTTCGTAAGAAATCGCCGCCCTGGATCATGAAGTCTTTGATCTGTGTGTTCAAGACCATTAGCAAGTCAAACTGAAGCACACACATATATCATCAGCAGCCTAGCAGACATACCACTCTATGAAATTTGCATCCTTTATATCCTTGGGGTACTCCATTCACCTTATATTCGCCAGTGCAGAATTGCCGAAAGTTCTCGGCAGTCCTGGGGAGCTTGTCCCTGAATAGCTGGACCTTGATGCGTCCCATTGGCTGGGCTGTTCGTAGAAGACCGTCAGCATATCGAAAATATTTTCTGAAATCGAAAGATATTCGAATATCCCGAGAATTCTGATTCACATCAGAAGAGAAAGGAGATCAACAGATGTACTCACATCCTAAATTCACCTATATGGACGAACATTAGCAACAACGCCAGACACGTTCTAATATAATGACAAAGCCATCAGAATCCAATATCAAATACTAACATACATCAAAGAACACGATCGGGTTCGAAAAATCATAACCCTGCGGGTTAGGCGTTCCCTCGGCTGACCCCGGCGACAGCTGCCTGTTCCCCACCGTCGGCAGTGCAGAGAAGGTCGTTTTCGTGCCGCTAACTGCCATCTCGTAATCGTAATTTGTATTTTATGCAAAATAATTCTAATTTTTCACTAAATTTTCCGCTGGACGAAGCAATACAATGTGGGCCACGGCTGGGGAATGCGCTCTCAGCAGGATGAACACGCCCGCACTCCCATTTACAGCAACGTCTGATTTCATAGTGTTGAGGGAACGCGTCCTCCCAGGGTGAAAACAAATTACTTCGCCATCAGCAATCAGCATCGAGCAAGGATCAGCGATACGTTTTAGCCAGTTATGTATGGGGTCATCAGTGGGGTTCGGAATCTTACAAACACCCAGTCCGGCAATGGATTACAAGTGTGTAATTGGGGCAAGGAGACATTTTCCGATATGATGCTCTCCATTGCTCATTTCGCACTTTCTGTCTGTAAGGTACATAATATCTGTCCAGAAATGCTGTTATACATATCAGTACGACTATTTAGAACACAAGATGCATACTATGCAATTAAACCATCTAATATCTTTCCAGTTTGGTATTCTATCAGATTGCTTTTGCGTTCCTCAAACTTAGCGTCACAGATCATCGGAGTCCTTAGGGGATTTCCCAGTGTCATCCTTGCTTTATATCCGCAATTTCGTACGAAATAGTGCCGGGCAGATCAAATCTACGTTCGTATTCGCTCACCTCAGGCTCCAAGCCTCCTATAACTCGCAATCATTGCTCCTGCATGCGCAAATACAATACTCCAGCGCGGCACGTGTCCACCGAGTGTATTGATACTCTGTCATATCGGGCGCACACAAAATGGGAATAATTGAGAACTCTCCGAAGCTTATTGGCCTTCTCGTGAATCATCTTATGAATGCTCGCTTATATTCTGGTTTTGTATCCTACGGATCCCGAATAGCTTGCTGATATAAGTCAAAAAAATAACCAATTAAATCTCATTTTTTATTTTTACTTTGGCACGGCTGACAATTTGGAGATCTCGAGTGATAGATCTATCGAGGCGCAGCATATGCGCTCCCCCGTACCTTTTTCCGGCCCGTACCTTATTCCGCGCCTGCTCTCAGCCGTCCGCCTCCGTAAATAATCTTCTCCCTTTTCACCTAGTAATCTCACAATCCGTATTTTCCGTCAGTCGGCGTCATTGACCTCCAAGGCAGACACGAAAACGAAGACGAACCGAGGACCGCGTCTAGGCTTTCGTTTGTTGGACCTAAGAGCCGGGTAACACTTGGAAATAGGCGAGGCGTTTCCGCCATGGTCATGCACGATCGTCATCGTCATCGCACTCGAACACGCAGTACGGGAACGCTCGGTCCACCCCCTCAGACAGTTCCTCAATCCATTTAAGATTGCCATTTACCGCCAGTTTATACTATTCACTGCTTAGCAAGGGTCCGCTTTTCTATTGTTCTCGTTTGATTTTCAAACAATCTGCGCAGAAGAATCCTTCTTTTATTATTATTATAATTATTATTATAGATCTTTCTTGAGGCATATTCGCGAATCAGCATATGTTCCGTCCCGTTATCGCACGCCGTCTTGAAATTTCACCCTTAGCTAATAGATACCGATACTCTCCATCAACAATCTAATTCTCTCCAAAGGGGGAAAAAGAAGAAGACTACGGTGTCACGTAACGTTATAACATGTCATCAGCCACGGTGAGCGACATTCCCACGGCGTCGCCAACTCCTTCCTCGAACAATACCGACAATGGCGGGGGTAACTCGATCTCGCCTGCGACATCGCCGCTTCTGTTTTTCGTCGCGCTGGGATTTGGAATCGTGTTTACGAATCTATGGTGCATACCCTTGGTTGATATAGTTTGAAGGTGGTACGGCTTAAGCTGACTCGCGTCTAGGATCATTGTCGGTGTCAAATACTGCTTCCGGCGCAACCGCCGGCTCCGTGCTCGAGCACTCGCAGCTAATGGGGGCATGCCAATTGAAGGGATGGACGAGCATGGCTTTGACATGTCGACACTTCATGGGACGATCCGACGGCGGCGGGAGAAGAAGCTAATGACAGTAGCGGAGATGGACGAGCGATTCCCCGTTAAGAAATATAAGCACTGGCGCTCAGAACGGGAGAATGCTGGTTTATCAACTGCTGGCGGAGTTGCCTCCAGGCCGCAGAGTGTGATGATAGCGGAGGACGACGATGAGGGAGGCGCGAGTAAGGAGATGGTGGAGCATGTGGAGGAAGCGGTGCCTACCAATACTGCGGACACCCTAGACGCAGAGCCATCTTCTATAACGGATGAACCGACATCACTACGCCGTACTCAATCCACAGCCACCTCTGCCGCTACCTTGGGCACCACTTCAAAACCAGATCTTGACGACGAGGAAGACGACGACGGCCTCCGAACCCACCCAAATCTCCACCCTGACCTCGCCGAGACCTCGGGCGACTCATGCGCCATCTGCATTGAGCAGCTTGAAGATGACGACGATATCAGAGGCCTCACTTGCGGGCACGCATTCCATGCATCGTGCATCGACCCCTGGCTGAGCGCTCGTCGCGCCTGCTGCCCGCTCTGCAAGGCGGATTACTATGTCATAAAGAACCCCACTCCCGGCGGCGACGGGGCACTGGAGACAGGTCTGCCTGAGCCCATGCCGCTTGGACGACCAATTCTGTTTAGAGGGGGTGGTTTGGGCAACTTTCCTATGTTGCATAACAGGGAGAACGACCGACTTCCCGGTCCTGTCACTCAGAGTGAGGATGAGAGTCGTAGAGGTGGATGGGTGTCACGGTTCGTGCGGCCTAGGCTACCGAGATCGCAGAACACTAATATCGCCATTACCAACAATGTTGCAGGGAATGGCGCACAGTCGCCGCACAATGTCAACCATGAGGAGCAGCAAGCGAGGGAACAGGATCGCGAGCGACGCGGACAGTCCCTTAATGCTCAGGAGCAGTTTAGCGAGCAGCAGCAGGTACAGAATCAGCAACAGGCAAATATGAATGTTAATCTGCAGAATCAGCAGCTAGCGCAGGCGAATTTGAATGTTAATCTGGGATTGCAGGGGGCGGTGATATAACATATGCGTGGGTGTATCTTTGCTCGTATTTACGTTTTATTTATGTATCTGGTTTATGTTTATTTCTGTGGCGCATGTGGACTTATCGCATGGTTTATGTTCTTGCTTATGTAAATGTGAGTTTATGTAAAATGACTCTGTTTAGGAGGTGTTTGCTGGATATACATGATTGTACGCTACTTTGCGATTTGTCGCGTTCTTGAGTTATAATTGCTTATTTTCACAATTTGTTTACCGAGTACGTCGAGCCTTTCTCAGGACTGAATCATACGACTACTCGTTGTTCTCTAAAATAACACCGAACCGTATGCAATTTGCGTTACCAGCTAGAGCTACTCCACCTCAACATCCACACCTCGCCCCCAAATATGCATTATATCCCTTAGATCCGTAATCTCAAGCACCCGCCCTCCATGCCGCAGCTTGACCACACCACCAGGCGTGCTCTTACCGTCAACGTCCTCTCCCCTCCGCAGGAACACGACACCCCAGCCTCTTAACTTACCAGCCCCATGCATGACTATAGGAACGACATCCTTCTTCTCCTCATCACCAACATGCCAATATTGTATCCGCTTCGCAACATCAATTGGATCAGCATCCTCGACCGCGTCTGCATCATCTGATGGCGGTACCATCGTCTCCCCAAGGATATTCTTCACAGCCGCCTCAAACATCCCCACGTCCGGTTTCTCAACCCGGACTTCACAAGACAAGACCACATCCTCATCCCGCTTCACCCACATGTGTCCTTTCTCTCCTCGTGCGTCTCCCACTTCCAGTGCATCGAGTCCATTGCCATTGGAAGAGGTGGACAAAACACCCACACTCCTCAACACCTCCCTGGCCCTGCCATCCGAATTCGACAAAATCCCTATTTTCGTTTCGCTTGGCAGCCTGTCAAGGAATGGCGTGATGTCGGGGTACAAAACGTATGCTCTCCCGGTATTGAAGTGTTCGTACACCGCGGTAACGAACGTATCCACCATGTCCCTGTGCTTCTCCCGACCCGCGGTATGGGCATAACCCGGATCGAACTCAGGCACGCCAGCACCATGGAACGTGCCCCTAATGACCGCGGACCACCACGATTTCTCGCCATGGAGATAGTTTGGGTGCGATTCCAAGCGGGCTTTGTACGCCGTGCGGAAGGAGGACGCCATGGATGCAGGCGGGATGCGGATGGGTGTGGGGAAATGAGAGGCATACAGAGATGAGTATTGTTCCGGGACGGAAGAGCGTGGGGCGTAGATCGTGCCGAAGGCATCGAGAGTTAGGAGGCGTGCTGGGGGGAGGTGGAGGTGGAGGTGCATTGAGTCTCGTTTGATGTGGTGTATTGTATATTGCAGTGGGTACTAGCCGCCAGGTCGCTCGTTGTGCCGGGGGGGTGTTTTGATTTAGTGTGATAATTGCGGATTAGGGTTTCATGGCATTATGCATCGTTATCACACATGTAGATGATGCATAGCCAAAGTTAGGGTATAAAATAAGGACATGCGATCCAGTTCAATGCAAACAAATCAAATAATTAACTCGATTTGCTCCGTACGTTCGAGTATAACAGCACAACCGGTTACAAGTGCACAGAACAAGAAGAAAGCTTCATATCAAGTATGAACTTGAAAGTTGATAGCCAGTTAAAACTATTCCTATCCACAATCGGTGTTGCACTAGACTGCTCTTCTTTATAGAGCGCTATGAGACCGCAAATCGTAGAGATCCGATTTTAATTCTTGTTCATCTGGACCGGTATTGTCCACCAACAAGCCCACACGCAGATTGCAATTTATACTTAGTTACAAATTTGATGTTCAGCTTCCAAGAGGGCTGCTCATAACTTCGTGGCGTCGTCTACAAAAAACGGCAGAACGGGACTTACGACGAAAATCTGGTCCACAACTTCTTACGTGTCCGCGCACGTCCTGACAGGCCACTAGATCCAAGCTCCAAAGGTTAATTTCCCAGCATGCGCAAAATTGATCGTTCTTCGTCCAGGTATCGAGCATGAAATGCTCGACAGGTACTTTCCAGAATCGCAATCTCCAAAGATCATAGTGTGCCAACGATTGCATATATCGTTTCATATGTCTTACCGATTACCCAAAATCATAATAGTATATACCCTACTGCCCCTATCTTATCCATCGCCATATATCCCACTCTCTCTGGCACTCATTTCCATCTACCCCAACAACACCTCCCACCCCCATTCCCTCATCACCGTACTCCAATGCGTAAACCCGACTCTACAATGCCACTTATCTCCCAACACCCTCTTCCGCCGCCACACCTCCTCCACGACATCAAACGCCCTATCCACGTTCCCCATCTGCATCAGCCGTGCGAGCTCCTCCCACCGCCATTGCACTACCGCCCTTAGCTCCTCCGAATCGACCTCGCACGCGGCACACAAAAGAGGGAAAATGTGCACAACGCAGGTGCGTGAGCTGGTGGGTACCGAGACAAGTAGGTCGAGTAACCTGGAAGCGAGACGCTGCGTGGGGTGGTCATTTCGTCCGTTTTTCCGGGCAGAGTCATTACGCATGGGAGCGGTGCCGGAAGCGGACAATGGAGGGCAAGGCGGACACACATCCGCGAGAGAGGGCACGCATTGGTAGAGATATAATAAGGTCGAGTATTTATATGCGTGCGCGGTCGCGATGCAAGATGAGGTATCAAAGCGCGGATCGTCGCTATGCAAAAACGGCGCCTGTGGCGAGGGCATCCACTCCTCCAGCTCTTTCTTCAACACGATTGCTCCCGCGACGTAAATGTCATCTCGGCCTGATAACCGAACGTGCCGGACAAGCGCGGCGACTTTCCCGATAATGGGGAACAAAGACTGTGCGAATCCCATTAGCGGATCGACGCGCGCGTCATCATCTACGCCGGAGAACAACGCGTGCTCTTCGGCTGCGTCGCCATCGTTAGGGTCGTCAGATGTTAGCTTCGCAAGCACGGCGGCGTACTGCCATGTATTGTATAGCACCCGGAACCGTGACAACCTTTCCACCTCCATCTGGCTCTGCCGCGCATTCGCGGGTAGCATGCCTCGCGACGTAACGAACTGCCGAATCAAAATCTTTGCGCCGCGTAAGTGAGCAATACCGGTGGAAATATGTTGGTCCCACGCCTCCGCGAACGCGAGAGTCAGTGTCGTAGCTAATGCCACGTCGCTGGGCATGTTGTTGTTCAAGCCGACGACCAACTCGTTGATCGCCGTGCGCATGTGGTCCACCGCATCGATGCGGAACGACGGTCGCGCCCGAGCGGCATGGAATGATGTCATGGCGGCAATGCCATGGTAGAGCGCCGGGTGGGTACTTCCTAGTGGCCAGAACAGTGCACGCCAAGGGTTCTCGGAGGGCGTGTCGGTGACGGTCATGACGGAGCAGGTCGTGGTGTGGAAGAACATGAAGGTCCGTGTGTGTGAGTCGAGGGAGGGGATGGGCGGGATATCGAGGATGGTGGAGGGGGACAAATCAGGGTCGGTGAGATCGAGTGGGCTGGCGGGATCTTGGTCGTCGTCGGCGACGGAGTTGATGAGAGCTAGGAATTGCGGGGACAGTCGGAATTGGGACCAGTCGCCAGTGGGGAAGCCAACGGTGGTGGTGTCCTGAGATAGTGAGTCCTCTGTTAGGGTGGGTGTGCACTCCAATTGCATGTCTATTTCATGGCCAGGCGATAACACAGGGTGGTCAGGACTCCCAAACTTCAGCGGCGACGGGAACGCCAGTGGAAGGCTCATGATCTGACTTGCCGACACACTCATGGAAGTAGCAGCTACCTCATTCTCAGGCAAAAAACTCGCCGTCTCGGTGGCACTGCTATTCGAGTCCGACAAGAGAGCTGCAGTTGTTCCTGTCTTTCTTCGCCCTGGCTTCGCAATTGATGGCTCCTCGAATAAACGCCATTTGAAATCACGCTTATACCCCCCACACTCGACATTCCGCTTTTGACCTGCAAGAAAAGGGTTTAATACACGCCTATAAAGAAATAACAAACTACGTACACTGTGAACAAGAAGGCTTGGTTTCATCGCATTTCAATCTCTTTGCTTTACACGTCGTGCAGCCTGTAGTATTTCGAGGAGCGTGAGTTAGCTTGTCCCTCTTGCACCTGCGAGGAGCGTACATACCATTGCGGCTTTTGGACTGCTTTGGCTTGGTAGGCTTGTCGGCCATCGTTTGTTTCAGCGTCATGGCACGAGCGGATGGTGGTCTCGTCCTGTTGGTCGTGATGTATTATGATCGAATTAGTCGTGATGTAGGACTCGACGGGCACATCTCTGAGTACTAGTAGTCCGTTTGTCTAGAGAGCATTGCGCCAACGCGGCATACGCTCCTATTGTAAAACTGAGTAGTAGTACTCGCAGATGTTGACTGTGAGCAATGTAATAAAGCTCCCCATAGACCAAAGTAAGAAGTGCTGTACAATACATTGCTTTACTCTGCAGCGAAGCCTCACGGGTGGTTCCGCACGTTGTCTGAATAACGGCGGTGCAACAGGGCTAGGGCATTGATAGTGCACGTGCCGATAGCCAATTGAAGACAAGGCGACTCAGTCGCGCGCGAGAGCGAAGTTTGCAGTGTGATTTATCCATTCCCTGTTGCGATCCAAATTCTACTCCGCTATATCCACTCTTCACACACCCACAATACAATGAGTCCCACAATCAACGCCCCACTCGTACGCACCCTTGTCGCGGGCCTTGTCGCGGCCAGCGCCGCCACCTACGCCGCCTCGCTCGTCGCTACCCATCGCAAGCACAAGAAGACGCCCCCGCGCTCGAACCCCCCCACGCTGTCCTACCCTGACTACGCACTCTCCGAGCACACCTTCGTCTCTCCCTCGTCGGGCCGCACCATATCCTGGGCGGAATACGGCTCCTCCGAGTCCAAGAACGTCGTCATCTATGAACACGGACTCCCGGGCAGCAGGATCCTTCCTGTTGGCCCCAACATCAAGGGCAAGGATATTCGCGTCTTGGCCGTGGATCGTCCGGGAATGGGCTTCACGTCTCTACCGCTGCCGGGCAAGACTGTCATGGCAACCGCCATAAGCGATGTGTATGAGCTGCTCGACCACCTCGACATCTCCGAAAAGGTCATTCTCTGCGGGTTTTCCGCCGGTGGCCCGCACGTATTGGGAATCATGTTTGCACGCCCGGAGCGCATCCGCGCGACATATTGTCTCGGCCCGGCGTCGTATTTGGACGAGAAGATTGCTTGGGACGAGCTCGCCCCCGGCCAGCGTTCCGCCAACTGGTGGACGAGCAAGTTTCCGAGTTATTTCGCGTTCGACATGGTTCGCCATGCGGACAGAGTCGTCGACTGCAGCAACGTCATTGAAAAGATGAAGGGTTTTAGCTCGCCCGGCGACGCTATCTTCCTCACGGAAAATCCGGTCGAAGCGAAGGGGTGGCAGTACGTCAACTACGAAGCGTACAGGCAGGGCATCGCCGGCTATCTGCAGTCCTCCCTCGAGATCTTCGGACGCACATCGAAGAACCCGTGGCCGGTTGTTGGGGATATCGTTCACCAGGCAGGAATTGAGGGCCAGAAGGTGACGATAATCCACAGGGAGTCCGATCATTTGTGTCCGGTTTCCGGGAGCAGGGATCTGGTGAGGCGGTTGAAAGCCGCGGGGGCGGACGCGGAGATTATTGTACCGGAGGGAGAGGAAGGCGGACATTTCCAGGCATTGAATTTAGGGATGGAGTATATCCTTGCCCATGAGACGTGATTTGTATCTCGCATGTAAATATTTTGATTTGATCCCTGTATATGTAACGTACATAGCTATTTACAAAACCTGTCTACCCTTACTTTTTTCACTCTGTCTCAAGTAGCTCCTCAACAACCTCCACGTCAGACACATCTCGGTCCTCCCTGCCATCCGCCCACATCCCATCCCACAACCCCTCCTTATGCAGCATCGCCAGCACCAACACCGCCGGCAACTGCCAAATACTCGCCCAAAACAGCTTCCGTGCATACACATTCGCGTTCTTTCCGGGTTGCGTCCCCCTACATTCTTTCCAAAACCGTGCAGCACACGCCACGAGCCATAAATTCATCGCCGAACTATCCACTACAAACACCCAATCCACGACCCCGAAATACCACAATCCAACACACAGCGGAAGCATTGCGAGAGAATACCGGAGCGCGACACGTGCGTTCAGCGCGGGGTTCACCCACGCGGCCATGCGGTACCCCGCGGCTTTGTATTCCTCCCTGATCGAGTACGACAGCGCATTGAAGTGCGGGAACTGCCATGCGTACAACAGACCCGCGATGCACCACGCACCGGGGTCGAGGAGGGAACCACCAGCCGCAGACCACCCCATGAGCGGGGGTATGGCACCAACGACAGCCCCAACCCACGTGTTGAGGATTGAGGTGCGTTTGAGTGACGTGTACAGGCCCGCATAGAGCGCGATGTTTGACGTGGCGAGGAGCGCAGTAGGAATGTTCACCCCTAGCAACAACGCCACAGCACCGCTCGTGCCGGTTAATCCCGCGAACACGACCGCCTGTTTGGGCGATATCAGACCTCGCACAATAGGTCGTGAGCGGGTTCGCGACATCATCCCATCGTAAACGGGTTCCCGCGCCATGTTAAGGGCGTTGGCGGACGCGCTCGTGAGCGCGGTTCCTAGAGTCAAGAATAGGAGCGTCGAGAGGGAGGGCGAGGCAGAAAATGGAACGGGGACGGTAGGAGTGATGGCGTAGGAGGACATGGTACTGAGGACAATGAGGGCCGTGAGTCGCGGTTTCGAAAGGTCGAGGTACGTGCGGAATTTGGAGGGGGCTTGCCGGGGGGACGACTTGACGCTGCTGCCACCGTGATGAGTGGGCGTGGAGTGTGAGAAGAGCTAGAATGCGCTGGTTAGCAACAAATTGGTAGTTCAGCACAGGGGGTGGGGAAAGAGCACATACTCGGATCGTGCTGTCCCTACCGGAAGTTATTAATTCATCGTTGGAGCGAAAGAAATCCACAGCATATGCCCCCGGTGCAAAGGTACACAATCCACGTACTGCTTTTCGCCGTGTAGTCGCGTTCCGTATGTTAGCAGCACCACCAAACATTATCATCATTCTTGGCTGCTCCACAATTGTCGAAAGACCGGGATGATATTCATGTAGGACACGCCGCAGGATTGCTATTGACCGAATTGTAGTATTACTGCTGCTCGCGCTGCTATATCCAGCTTGTCGCCTATGCCGGATACAATGCCGTGATGCCGTCGTGGCGACTGTGGACATTTATACTGTATGGAAGTATTCTGCTTCGTTCACCTGCAATTTGGTAGAAAAAGATGAGCCAAGTTCGATATAGATTCCACATATGAAGTCCTATCTCTCTCCAGCTTTAATTGCAAGTACTTACGTTGTTGTATACCTCACAATGCTCGCCTACTGTTTCGAAAAATCATCCGGGCTCGTTCAATTCCATAACCACTGCGCATGTTGCGGCGGCAAGTGGCAGGTTTTTCGTTCCGTACAAATTTATTGACGGCGCGCCAGCGGGCCGGGTAATTAAAACAGCTCCCCGAGGCGCGATCTCATCGGGAGTTGTAAAATTGGTCGAGTGCGAAAAAATACATCAGTAATGTGAGTAAATGACAAGCCTTCACCTGATCCACACGCACACTGTATAACGAGAATATCAGCAAAGATGACCTCCTCAACATCCACGGCACCAATTCTCTCCAGTCAGCCGAGCTACGCCAAGGTCCCTGCCCGCCCGGAAACCGCTCCTCCACCGCACGAGCGTCTCGCGATTCAGTACCATCTGTCCGATCTTGTGGGTGTGATTCTCGAGAGGGAGTACAAGCGCGTGGCGTTGCAGTTCCCGGACTCTTTATTGCCGCATTCAACTGTAGTTGCTGGGGCATTGAGGAGTTTATTACTTCAGCGAGAACGAGATGGGAAGACGGGTGACGGAGAGGAAGAGGTCATGGTGTTCGTCCTGGGGGACACGTCGTATTCGGAGTGTTGCGTTGATGAGATAGCAGCGGAACATGTGCACGCAGATGTTGTTGTGCATTTCGGGGTTGCATGTTTGAATCCGTGAGTGCGCCGAATCTGAATACCATGTGAGGGTGAATTTACGCTGATATCTCTAGGGTGGTGAACGCGCCGGTTATATATTGCTTTGGCGAGGATGAACTTAACCTCGAAATGTGTGCACGAGTGATTAAGGAACAGCTGCTCGAGACCGACCGGCACGTTTTAATAGTCGCGGAGACGCCGCTACAGGTGCATGTCGAGGCGCTACGGATGCTGTTACCAGAATACACTAATGTCCTCACTACTGTACCACTATTATCTCCTCCCTCCGAGGGTGCACCTCCCGAGACAATCCTTCCCACTTCCCTAACATCGTCGCTCACCACATCGCACATCGCGACCTCCACGCTTCCTCATCGCGGACACCCGCCACTTCGTGCCCCGCTATCAGAATACACGCTCGTCCACCTCGGCATTCCTCCCCCACCAGCGCAGCTCCACCTATCAACTCTCTTTACGAATCCATTGCTCATCATCGACCCCGCCACCGCCGCACCCATATCCTCACCACTTCTCCCGCTTGCCCGCCGCTACAGAACAATGCTCGCGGCTCGCGCCGCCTCTACCATCGGCATCCTGGTCAACACCCTCTCGCTACGTTCCTCACGCACACTAATTGACTCCCTCCAAACACTTATCAAGGAGGCCGGGAAAAAGCACTACGTCATCGCGGTTGGGAAGCCCAACGTTGCAAAGCTCGCGAACTTCGACGTTGTGGATGCATGGGTTGTCGTCGGATGTGCAAGGGGGGGTGTTATATTGGACGGAGAAGGAGAATACTTTAAACCATTGGTGACGCCGTTTGAGTGTATGCTGGCGTTGCGGAGGCAGATTGAGTGGGGAGGAGGGGAGTGGGTTGTGGAGTTTGAGAGTGTCTTGAGGTTGAGCGAGCAGGAGGAAGAAGAAGAAGATGGCATGGACGAGAAGGAAGAGGAATTGGATGATGATGAGGATGCACCACCGGAATTTGATGCCGTGACCGGAAAATATGTCGCGTCGAGACCGTTGCGGACGGCAGGGAATAAGAAACATATTGAAATTGAGCTTGAAGATGGGGAGAGAAGGACGAACCGGTCGGCCTTGATAAGTACGAAGGGAAATGCCGGACAACTGGTGGAACGCGGACAGCATTATTCGACTGCGGCGGCATACCTCCAGTCGAAGCGGTTCTGGAAAGGATTGGGCTCAGACTTTGCAGATGGCGGAGAAGAAGAAGTGCACAATGAGACCGAGAGAGAGAGCGGACAAAAAGGGGCAAAACTAGAAGAAGGTAGAAAGGGCATTGCAAGGGGATATGTGAATCCCGAATGATTCGTCGGAGATCATTTTTGTGGTATGGTCGATGTTCATGGGCTGCATCTTTCGGAGTTTCAGGGGTAGAGAAATTGGAGCATACTTTGTAAATATAGCACACATATTAACATAACAACTATTGGACAAAATACAAAAACGGAATGAGGTCACGTAATGTAACATATATAGATCTTCGAATACATCACTTCCCAGTATAGTTTGTACACACAAATACCCCTTACTCACAACTCTGTATCAGTCTCATACTCAAACGGCTCTGGAACAGGCGCCTCGTCCTCTTCGTCCTGCTCTTCAGGAAGCATGTTCCGTTCTCGAACGGTCTTGATAAAGTTCGTTTTGGTGCGAAGCCCGGCACTGTCGCGCACGACCAGGATGCCGCCTGACGACCGGAACTTCTTGACCGGAGTAAAACGCTCGTCGCGGGAAAATGAGATGTACTTGAGCTGCGACGGTAAGACACGGGACATGTTCTTGACCTGGTAGCCTTTGATGTCCTTCTTATCACCGACTTCGTCGTCCGCCTCGACGTCCTCATCGTCTTCATCTTCATCTTCTTCCCCGTCCTCGGGTTCTTCCTCCAGCTCCTCCTTCTCGTCATCAACTTCCATTTTCGTAGCGCTGTCCTCGGGGGTCGCGAACGAAGGCTCCTTCTCGTCAACCTCCATCTCGCCGCCCTCAGCCTCAGCCTTCTCCTTCTCAGACTTCTTGGCCCGTGCCTTCGCTCGAGCAGTCGTGGACAATACCGCTGTCGCAACCTTCTCCGGCGCCTTACTCGTCTGCTCCTCTGTCTTCGGCGGGTAATCAAACCTCGACGGCTTGGCGTTGCAGAAGAACGAAAGCTCTGGAATCTTGAGATCGGACCTGACGCCGATAATCGCTGTCGGTGTGAGACTCAGCGACAAGAAACAGGTCAGTGGGAACCAGTACCAGAACTGGAGGAACACAGTCATGCCCACAATCGACTTCATGTTCAGTGTTCCCGTCTGCCGGTTCTCAAGCGAGATCGTCACGTTGCGGCCGCCGGCGTCAATGATACCCTGCGCAAGAGCGGCTCCGAACTTGGCCATCGCGTCTTCGTGTTTCTCCGAGATGACTTTGGCGAAAGTCTTGCGCACAGAGGCGACCTTGGGCGCCGTCTTCTCGTTCTGTTGGATGTAAATCATGGCGAGGGAGATCAGCGCACCCTGGCGGACAAAGTCGGCGGGATCCTTCAACATAGGCTCGAGCAAGTCGACGGCCTCACTGAGGCCGGTACCGGCGCAGGAAATTCCGAGCGCAAGAGCAGCACCATATCGGACGTGAGGGTTATAACTTTCAGAGAGGAGTTCTACCATACGGGGAACGGCGGTCGGGTTGCGGAACAGGATGAAGCCCAACGACATCACGGCCGCCCTTCGGACGTCGTCGTTGACGTCCGAGACGGCGACGTGTAGTAGCCTCTTGATAGCCGTGTTGTTGCCGGTTCCACAGTACGCAAGCGCGATAGTAAAGATACCGCCATATCGCAGAATCGGATCCTGCTCGTCGAGTAGTTGGTCAATCAACGCGTCGGCAGCCTCCTCCTTTCCATACATCAATAGAGCGATGCCGATGGCCAATCCCCGAATAATCTTCTCGTGCTGGGTCTCATGTGCGTATTGCAGCATCTCTTCCAGTGCTTTTTCACTTCCGGAGCCCAACATTACAAGACCCATGGCTAGACCTGCAGCTTCTCCAGCCACCGCAGAGTCTGAAAACAAGATGCTCTTCAGTTCCTCGTAAATGTCGTCATCACACGTAGCCATACCGGCAACACCGATACCCAGAGCGGCACCGTGCTGAACGACCTCGCCCTCCTGACCGCCGCTGTTGCTGCCCTCACGGACACTCTTACGAAGAAAGTCGAGAACGTCTTTGCCGTGTCCAGCAAATACAAGACCAAGTGCATACAAACTACCACCCTGAGAATATTTTGATCCACCCGTCTGAGAGGCAGCTGATTCACTAGGGAGGTACGGGCGCAGCAGGTTCATACCCTGCGTCAGGTTTCCCTTGTGAATGACTCCGAGCGCCGCAGTCGCCGAGAACTTGCTCCAGTTCATCGCCTTCGACAGCCACTCAAGGTTGTCTCTGAAGAAGCCATCGGCAGTCGTACCAGCATGCAGAAATGCGTTCTCGAACGTGACTGCGGAGTGGAAGATCGAGTTGCGGGCTTCGAGAGTGTCTTTGGTCTTGTTGAGAATCAAGAGGTCGGTCTGGTTATTGTCATAAAGGAAAGTCAGTTCAATATCGAGTGATGGAACGCCGCTGAGGATTTTCAACGCCTGTGCGGCACCGGGACTCGAGCTTCCTTCGACTGCCAGGACAACTTTCTGTAGGAACTCTTGGGATGTAGACGAGACAAAGTCGAATGAAATTTGATAGGCGATCAGTAGCGATGTCTCGGTGTTCTCTGTCAGCAGATCTAGAAGCATCTGGCCAGCTTTCTCTGCATCGTTCACATGCACAAGAATCTTCGCGACTGTGAAGTAGTCTGGACTACTTAGCTTTTGGACAAGGGCAACCATTCTATGAAGTACCTGTTCCATGAATTAGCATTCGTGATTGGTATTTGCTTCTTTGCCAGAGGGGGGAAATACCACATCCCGCCATCGCTTGTTTGCAACTAACGACATCGACGCCTCGAACACGTAGTTTATCAGCTCGGCACCCTCAGCTTCAGATTCCTTCTGCTCGTCGGTCACGCCGTTCGTGCCATCCGAACGTCCGTTATACTTGCCGTTTGTGAGACTGCCACCGCCAAAGGCGATATTGATGCAATGCTCGATTGTGTCGAGACGCCGGGCTTCCAGCGCGACGCCGATGGCCTTAAGTCTATCAGCATCGTCCAATCCAAGCACTATCCGGACGTAATATAACTCACGTGTTTGTGTTGACCATCTTCGATACAACGCTTAAACATCCGCTCGACGACGTTCACAAGGTTCGGATCGAGAACTGTGTCCTGATCTTTCTTGGGAGAATCGAACGTTTTCTGCGAAGTCCGAATGTACGAATCAATACATTTTGCTGATGACGTTAGTTCATCCACGAATTGAGCGATCACTTGAGCGAAAGCGCGAGGGATAACATACAGACAATTGTCTCGATGTATTCGGTCTTCACTGACAAATCAAACAGATCGCCAGCCGCTAAAGCGAAATGCATTGATGAATCAAATTCGCCCAGGTTGTAATAGACCTGCAAGCCAATATTTAGTATCATACAATGAAATTTAGCAGAAAATGTCGGTTATGCTGACCTTGGAGGCAATCAATGCTGCCAGTTGCCGATGTGGGAATCGCTCGTCCTCATACAACTCTTCACTGCCAGATGGAAGAGAAATCGAATTAGCAAGCACAATCCAGAAAATACTAAACTAATAGGCCAAATTTCACCCTCATTTAACTTACATTCTAGTCACGTAGTCTGTGATCTCGGCCCAGAACTCGTCAACGAGCAGATTGAGATTCTCGAGCGCATACACTTGCAGGCTCTGATCCGGTTCGTCTAGCAGCGCCAGCAGCGATGCCGCGGAAGTAAGCGTCGCCATCGCTTATTATGTCGACCTGCTCGGTGCTATCGAATTTTGGGGGGATGATGAAGACGTAATGGATGGTGGTGAGGGAGCGGATGATAGCGTGTGAGTGTGGAAGTTGGAGGAATGTGGAGGGTGCGAAGATCGCGAGGCGTTAGTGTCGGCAACTCTCAAGACTCGATACTGCGAGAACTTCACTAGCATCCACAACATAAGATTCTCCGATTCTTTCTTATTTACGAACGGCGAAGAAAATCTTAGACTAAATTGACTCAAATTTCGAGGCGGAGAATAGGCGAGATGCGTTGAAGTAATTCTGGCTATAGCCGGGTTTGCTTGTCCATTCATTCCAGAATCGTTCTTCACGTTAAAAATCGAAATTAGATATTACGAATAACTTTGATGTCAACTTCTATGCGATGAGGACTTGCCACAGCGATGTTTCGCTGAATCCTGGTTAACAGTTTATGTGCAATGGCCCAGATACATTGCTACGCAAGAAAAATAAATATTCTGCTACCACATTTGCATTAAAATCAATCAACCGGGTATGTAAGGGCAACTCTTCACCACGACTTCTCTAGAATCAACTACAGGAGACTGCAATTTACGGGGAAATGTGAAGATACATCAATAGCAATACCGAATACCGCCCCAGAAAACGCACACATCCAGCAATTTAGAATGAGCGTTAGGAGGGCCACGATATGACCAATCGAAGCAGCAACGGCACGAATAACACCAACAAACAAATTCTTCGATTACCGACCTGTTCCAAGAATGGAGGAGAGAAACAGAAGTCCAGAGAAGGATCCCAAGCACTGTCATGGCATTATGGAGCTAGCCAAACAGAATACTTCGAGCTATAAAGACCAGCCGCAGCAGTAAATATTAACATCCAATATAGGATCGGTCGAAAAGCATTATTCTGAGATTCGATAGTGTCGCGCGTTTGAGAAGCAACCACACGTACTTCGAATAAGAAGGCTTGGGACGTGACGAAGACGCCTGGGATTCGTAAAATTGGGACGGCATCGTATTCGACCTCCGCATCTGCGGCATTACAAGACATCCGTCCAACTCCATCTCCCCGTAGTGTATTCTTGGGGAAACATAGTTCCGGCTTGGTAGTGTCCGCTACTATATCCAAGCCATAGACTCCAAGGCGACTAGCTTATCGGTGTCGACTAAAGAAAGAGCTGCTCGAAGGTGAATAGGAGGACAAAACTCGAAAATATCACGATGCAGGCGCCTTTCCATTCGGGCTAGCATTTTGCCGCGCTGCTCCGCTTTCTAGTTAGAGTCGCGGGTAAATTGACATTGGTCCACTGGGGAGTCAAAAATTCCGTCAGAAACTAGGAATGGATGGAACTGACGAAGAGTCATACCCCGAAAATGCTGGCTAGGCGACGATGGCTGGGCGATCCTTGTTCCTTGGACTGGAACTGTTCCTTAAAATACTCACACATCATACAGCCTATTGCTTACTGGTACATAGTGCGTACATACCGGCTAATATTCTTGAAAGCAGTGATATGATCATTGCGCAACAATTGCGAGACCTCTCCGGTCATACCGACGTTGAATGCCGCCATCTGTAACATGATCTCATTATACGTCCGTCGCAAGCCATTATGCCGATATTAACGTTTCAACGAACTAGGCAGAAGTCAGCTAGGGAGATAGAGAATTGGTTGATCCTGCCTTCCCCGGACCGATCGAACGATGGAAGTTGTAAAGTTTGGCGCAGTGCCGATCCGCTTGACGTAAGTGCGCGTGTGCTAAAGGATATGCGGAGCGAATGTAGCTACGCTGATGCACTTAAGCAGGTGCGGCATCGCCATATGGCTTGCCATATGGCCTCGCCAAACGGCCTAGCTCCAAACGTGGAGGCAAACCGGCAGGTACCAACCCATACGTACCTGATAGCCAATGTATCCGCTCGTTTCAACGAGAGCTACAGTTCAACGAGTGCCACAGGGATGCTGCAATGAATCTATGCAGCTTCTGCGGTTATAAATCAAGTCGATAATTGCGTTCGCGACTCTCGAGTTGAAATAGTCGCCCCCCTTTTGTTCAACTCTCTCCCTGCAATAATGCGTTTCAGGAAGGCTTCTTTGGCCCTCGGTGCACTGGCAGTAGCCGCCAACCTGCCGCAGGCGCTAGCAGACATATCACGTCTCCTGCGTCAGCAACTATCTGCCGATGTCTCTGTCACGAATGACCCGCTCCTCGACGGCGTCGAATACCACGGTGCACACTGGACGCTAACCAATACCATCTACACGACCAACCGGTTCCAAATCCAGCCGTATGTTGCGAACGGATACATCGGGGCGCGCTTGCCGCTGGAGGGAACCGGCTTTAACAAGGACTCGGCTGACAGCAACGACGGAAGCAGCGTGGACGGCGAGGACGAGCCAACGAACGGGTGGCCCCTGTTTTCACCGCGGTTCACGGGCGCGTTCGTGGCCGGGTTCTGGGACTTGCAGCCGAATACTACAAAGACGAATTTCCCAGAGTTGCTGGAACGTGGAGGCGAGAGCGTGATATCTACGGTGCCTGTGTGGTCAACGCTTCTGGTGACTGCAGATGGTGATTCGTTCGGCGTGAATGTCGACCGCGACAAGGTCAAAAACTACACCCAGTCGCTGTCGCTCAAGGATGGTGTCGTCGAGACGCGTCTGAGATGGCTACCGAATGGCAACGAGTCGTCGGCGATCGAGCTCAACTACGAGATTCTGGCGCACAGGGTGATTCCGACACTGGCGATGATAAAACTCGAGATCGTGTCTCAGGTTGACATTACTGTTCGGATCTCTGATATTCTTGACGGCGCTGGGTCGTATCGCACGATCCCTCTAGGATCCAACTATTCGTCTCACGACAAAACTGGGATGTGGACCGGAGTTCGGCCGTACGGTCTCCGCGATGCTGCCGCGTATGAGTACTCGCACCTCGAGTTCTCAGACTCGGAGGCGGTTAATGCATCTAGCCGCGGCGAATCGCGTCTGGCGTCGAAGCATGGGGCCACAATTTCGCAGGAATTTGAGGTTCTGTTGGCGGCTGGACGCCCGTTCACGGTGTACAAGTACGTTGGTGTCGCATCTTCCGACGCGTATCACGACCCGAAGCGCGTCGCCGCGTACACGGCCCATATCGCGGCCGCCATTGGATGGAAGCTGGCACTGGCAGATCACAGGCTCGCGTGGCTCGATATGTGGAATTCTGGTGACATTATTTTCCACGGCGACAGAGAAATGCAGCTTGCCGCGCGCGCGTCAATATTCCATCTGCTGTGCGCGCTGCGGTCGGGCGACGAACCGTCCGGCCGCGGCGATAACTCGATCGCGGTCTCTGGACTTAGCTCGGACTCGTATGCTGGAATGATCGTACGTATTACCACAAAAAAAACGTTTAGACCAAAGCTGTTGAGAAGGGGTTACTAACGGTACGATGTACATACAGTTCTGGGACGCCGATACTTGGATGCACCCCTCACTGAGTGTCCTGCACCCAAAGCACGCCGCCAGCATCAACAACTACCGCCAGCGCCTGCATGAGCAGGCCATGCTCAACGCACAGTCGTACAACCTCCGCGGCGGGATATACTCGTGGACGAGCGGCCGGTTCGGGAACTGCACTGGGACCGGTCCGTGCGTCGACTACGAGTACCACATCAACGTGGACATTGCGCAGGCGCACTGGAACCAGTTCTTGCTGACGAATGACACGACGTGGTTGCGCGACAAGGCGTGGCCGATTATCAAGGGCGCGGCCGACATGTTTGGCTCGTTGGTTGTGCGGAACGCGTCCACGAACGGGTATTACTACACGTACAACATGACGGATCCGGACGAGTACGCCAATTTTGTCGACAACGGCGCGTTTACGAATGCGGGGATTTCCAAGCTGATGGGGTGGGCGTCGCGGGCGGCGGAGATCTTGGGGCTCAAGCCGGATGAAAAGTGGAGGGATGTAGAGACCAACATACTCATACCGACCGACAACGATGTTGATCTGGTTTTGGAGTTTTCAAACATGAACGGTTCCGTGGAGATAAAGCAGGCGGATGTGGTGTTGCTGGACTATCCGCTCGAGTACCAGCGATCGTGGCAGGAGAGCTTGAATAACCTTGACTTTTACGCCATGGCCCAGAGCGCGGACGGACCAGCTATGGTGAGTTCTTTTTTTTTTTTTCATTTGTGCTCTAATATACTGATAGATGGCTGACGTTTCCAGACCTGGGCCATCTTCGCGATCAACGCGGCCGAGCTCAGCCCGACCGGCTGCGCGTCGTACACCTACCTCCTCTATGCCAGCCAACCGTACCTCCGCGCGCCATACTACCAGTTCTCGGAGCAAATGGACGACAACGTCACGACCAACGGCGGCACGCATCCCGCGTTCCCGTTCCTGACTGGCCACGGTGGGTTCCTCCAGGTGCTGACGCACGGGTTCACGGGGTTCCGCCCGCGCGAGGACGCTTTCTTTGTGGACCCGTCGCTACCGCCGCAGATTCAGGCTGGCTACACGGTCAAGGGGATGAAGTGGCGGGAGGGGGAGTTTGATGTGACGGTGCGGCTTAACGAGACGACGATCATGCGGCGGCGTCCACGCGGGGCGCATATCCGGCCGTCGACGGAGGGTGCGTCGGAGGTTATGTCTTACCTGTCTGCACGGGGCTTTGACGACGGCGGCGACGCGCACTCGGAGCAGAAAGTGTCGAATTCCAGTGTCAGCGCAAGCCCACTTACCGTTCGCGTTGGGTCCGGCGCCATGAAAGGAGACTACGCCCTACTGGAAGGGGAGAAGCTTATCGTGCCTACCCGCCGTTCGGACCTCAACGGGACCACCATCCCGGGCAACATCGCGCAGTGCGTGCCTGCCGTGTCGAACGTCACGTGGGTGAAGGGTCACTTCCCGATTTCTGCCGTGGACGGATCGAACTCGACAGCGTGGCAGCCCGCGACGGTGGACCCGGCTGCGCTGCTGGTCGATCTGGGCCGGACGAGGAACGTGTCGGGCGTGAGCTTGAATTGGGGCCGCGTGCCGCCCATGACGATGGCGGTGGGCTACGCCCAGCGCGGGTCCATGCACGCCGAGTCCGCTTCCGACGCCGAGCTGGGGGCGCTCGAGTTCCAGTGGGTGGTCGGCCGACGCGGTGTGGCGATCTCGGACCAGTACGACGCCGAGACGGCGCTGGACGTGAAGCTGCATGTTGGGAACACGACCGTCGTGCGGCTGAACGAGACGGTCGCGACGAGGTGGATGGTTCTCGTGGTTGAGGGGTCGTACGACGCGGCAAAGAGGTACGGACAGGTGGGGGCGACGGTCGCGGAGTTTGCAGTGTTGGAGTGATTTGCTTGGCTGTGAAAAGTTTCGGGTATTGAGTTAAGTTTCATTCTTGTGCATTAAAAGAGGAGGGGATGCATTCTTAGAGTTCTGAGTCTTCATGTATACGTGTATATATTATTTTGTTCTGCATACGCGGGTATGCCTTTGGTTTTTTGTTTTTGCTATGGAGATTTTAGAGCGATTGTTATGAAATGTTAAGAAAAGTTAAATGGACGTCCCAACACCAGCAGATACCATCGTGAGTTTACGTTGCTGTTACCTGGCTGGATCTGTAGGCATTGATCGCAACACTAAAATATTGGAATTATTAAAAAATAAGGATACCGGGAGATAGATGCCAGTCATCGCGCTATACGCCAATATACAACCACCTAACATGCAGACCATCTGCACTTTAAATGCCGCCATCGTCCGTTCATATGGACGCTCATTCATTCCTGTACAAGAGAATTACAAATCGAACCCGAAACGGCCAAAAGATATAGACCGGTAGAACCAACAACGCATAATTACAATAATAATACACCAAAAGGCAGCATAAAAAAGCCCATAAATTTTTAAAAAGAGCGCCCATAACAAACAAACAACTTCACCCACCCACCCACATGCCTCTCATGCAGTCGCACTTTTTCCATCCGCGGGATGCTTTTTTCGCCGCGGCAGCTCTGCTACCGCGATAGGCGCCTTGTCTGGGCCTGGGGCCGCTGCTGTGTCCTCGTCTTCGGGCGGGGAGACTGGGGTAAGTGGTCTCTTTTTTGCGACTCGTTGGTCCTTGGCTGACGGGGGAGAAGGCGGAGTCTTGGGGGAAGGCGGAGACTGGGGAGCAGGCGGAGACTGGGGAGCAGGCGGAGACTGGGGAGAAGGCGGAGACTGGGGAGAAGGCGGAGACTGAGGATCGACTTTTGGTTGCGCAGGTGGGGGAGGGGAAGGAGGTTTGGCTTCGGCCGGTGCAGCTGGTTTGTCCGGCTTCGCCGCGGCGGACTTAGCGCCCTTCGCGACGGCCGGTTTCGCCGCAGGCGGGGACGACTTCTTCCCTGCGGCGGTCAGGTCGGCCTTGTCCAACCAATTCAGAATCATCATGACCTTCAACAAGTTCCCTCTGATATCCGAATGCTTGCCGTCCTGCAACGTCGTCTGCACAGTGGCATTCCACGTCCCCAGCACATCGACGTCCTTTGCCCTGCCCACGTCCTTCATGCCCATCTCAAACAGCTGCAGGGCCTTGACGCCGTGCTTGATTGCGTCCTGGTCGATCATGTTGGGCCCCGCCGCGCCAGGGGTGACAAACAACTGCGCGCGCGGGACGCCCTTGGGCAGACGCTCGGAGATGGTACGCTGAATTGACGTCACCCACCCGGCCGTGGCCTGCACATCTAGATCATTGTGGTGCCCCTGGCCATACACGAACGCGATGGGTCTTTCAGATTCCGTCCTCGCAATCGCGTCGCCGAGGGCTCCCAGCTCGGCGGAGCTGGGCGGATAGGACGTCATGACGTGGTTCTGGACATTCAGCCTGCGTGCGTCGCATTTGAGCGACTCTAAGTCAAACTTGGCCACGTCTCCCGAGTTGAATATGCCCTGCAGGCCGCACTTGAGCGTGTCAAACTGGCCGTTGCAAAAACAAGCCTCCTTCTCGTCCAGGCGAAAATTCCACTGCGTCACGGCCCCATAGCCCAAGTCCTCGCGCAGCAAAATGTGCAGTGCGCCGACCGCGTGACGCATCATGCTGTCGCCGATAAATAGAATGCCGTCGTACCGACCGACGATATCGCATATCTCCGACCTGTCGTACCAGCGCATGTCACATGCTCTCGGCATGTAGGGCGCGTCGATGCCGATCCTACCGCCGCCGCCCATGGCTTCGAGGAGCTGTGCCTTGGTTGAACAGAGCGGCTCGAACGGACGGTGGATGTCGAGCGCGGAGACGTCGCAGGACTCACGGTTGGCGAACCGGGCGAACGTGTCAATCACGTCGGAGGCGCGCGTAGCCACACCCGCCGGGAGAGGAGACGCATTGCTGCCCGCAGGTAGGGGCTGTGAGGCATGGAGAGGGGACTGGAGACTTTCGAGGACGGACGAGTCGGACACTAATTCGGAGGACGGTACGACGGGTTCGAACGCGGAGGACGAGGACGACGACAGGGCGAAGATTGTCCAGAGGATGAGGAAAACGGCGATGGTGAGAGTGAGGTTTGAGCGAACAATAAAGCGACGCATGGGTTTTGGGACGAGAGAGGAGAAGGAGGAACGGTGAATGTTGAGCAGCGGAGAGGACGCGCCGTAATAGACGGACGCCGCGGAGGAGGACGCTGACGGTGAGAGGGGGGGGCGCATGGTCGTCGCGGTGGATCGCGGCGGTCGCGGAGTCGTGAAAAGCGTGGCAGAGGAGGAGGTGCGGTGGGGAGAAGTGGGGTGGGCAAAGACAGGGGGGGCGCGAGGGGGGAAGAGGAAAAGAGGGAAGGAGGTCAGAGCGAAGGAGACGTATTGTACGACGGACGGTACAAGCGAAGCACTCGTGACGTTGTGTTCTGTCACTAGTCTCAGCTGCAATGCGGGGACTATATCGAGCAAGCGACCAAAGCGCACGCAGGAGTAAGCAGAAAGTACGCGTTATAGTGCGTCTTGTACGCGCGACAGTGCGTATTCAATTGGATCAAGGTACCGTACCTCGCGTGCCCCTAACCCCTGCACACCGCCGTTACTGTTTCTATTTAGGGGGCGCAGCCACATGCGGTTGCACGAGATCCGGGGAGTGGCGTTCCGGAAGACAGCACGGCGTGCGGCCTTTCAGCTGCACGCCGACGTCACTCACGCCGACGTCAGCCGTCAGCCGTCAACCTTCAATTGAACCGTAGCGGAGAATAGAAATAGCACTACGGAAGATGAATGAACTCACGCACAAAGTGAAGAAGGTTGAGTGGATCCGCCTCGCATCTGCACCCGTTTTGGGACGCTCAGCTGCAGTCGCGCATATGGGCGCCGATCTCAATCGTTTATGCGCTAAAAGTAACGCGCGAAGCCACAAAGCCTAAGACATGAGGTGCGCACGTGTCTCGCCCGAGTCGCCGTGTGCTTGGCCGCATGCACACATGTGGCACAGGTAGCACGACGTAAAGTGGCATGTTCGTACTATACGGCAAGGCGCTTAGCAACTGGATGCATTAATGCCGAGAGTTCTTGCAAGTCGTATGGGACTTGCCGTGGATTTCAGACAGCCGCTCTTGTCACGAAGTCCGAGCTGGAGGTGAGCTGCAGGTGTTGCGTAGGTGTGTACGTGCGGTAGGCCTACCTGAAGATGACGTATGACGTAGTCGTTCACTTCATCACTCGTCGTCATGGCTCGGTCACTAACGCGTGAGCTTCGTCGCGGCATGTGATTCTCTGCGCAGAAAAGTTTTGCACTGATGACATACTCCTCCATAACGCTTGTGCGGTTGTGCGACGCCAACTCTAAGCCGCACGTCATCATCTCCAATGTGTGAAAATTATCACCATCCCACCAAATAGCCCACCAAATAGCACCAAATAGCACCAAATAGCCCACCTAAGCCTGGTTGATCTGTACTCTACGTTTCATTTGTAAAACATGTCTGAACGCCACCTCATTATCGATTGCGATCCGGGTGTATGTATACGCTCTTTGCTTGATCTCCCATGGAACTGCCGCTAACTCCTACGTCAGGTCGACGACATCCTGGCTCTCATGCTCACACTCAATTCCCCCACCACGACCCTGCGATTGATCTCGCTCTGCTTCGGAAACATCGACGTCCTCTCCGCTCTCCGCAACGTCCTGTCCACCTTCGAAGTGCTCGAGTCCGAGCGCGGCTACCGCACGGCCCACCAGCTGCCTCTCCTCCCCTACCACCGACGCGCCGCCGACCCTGCGACCTGGCCGGTGCTCGCCATCGGCTCGACAATCCCCGTGTCCGACCGACGCACTGTCGGCGCAGAGTTCTTCCACGGCGAGGACGGCCTCGGCGGCGTGCACGCCGCCGCGCCGCAGTTCTCCCCGCACGCCGACACGTACGCGCTCCCGTTCGCGGACCCGGAAACGCTGTCCCCCGAGCAGCGCCTCGCGCGCGAGGAGGTGGTCCGCGAGGCAAGGGGATACATCCCGTCCACACGGGCGTCCCACCTCGAGATCCTCGAGATTCTCCGCCGGGACCCGCCCAATACCGTCACGTTAGTTTCGATCGGGCCCGCATCCAACGTCGCGCGCGCCGCACTGACCGACCCAACCACGTTCGCCCGCGTCAAAGAGGTAGTGTGCATGGCCGGCGCGATCGCCGTCCCGGGCAACATGACCCCGTTTGCCGAGTTCAACGTGTACGCGGACGTAGACGCCACGGCGATAATGCTGGCGCAGTCGTCGACCGCTCCGGCCAGCACGCTGCCGCCGTCGGCTTGGGCAACCAAGGCCGTGTTTGCCCACGGCCACAAGCCGGTCAGGACGTACATGTTCCCGTTGGACATTACGTCGCGGCACCGGCTGCGCAAGACGTGGTTCATGACCAGGTGCGAGGAGTGGCTCGGCAAGCTCGGCAAGCGCGAACCGGGCTCCCCGCTCGCGACGTGGATGTCGATCTGGATGGGCGCCTCGTTTGGCAAGATGGACGAGCTCGTCGCGCGCGAGAAAGCCAGGGGTGAGGGCGAGGGCGAGGGCGACGCGACAAGTTTCATCGAACTGCACGACCCGCTTACCGTTTTCTTCGCCGTCGCGGACGACGAAGAGCGGGCGCGGTCTTTCAAGTTCGACCACGACGTCGACGTCCGCATCGAGACGGTCGGGCAGTGGACGTGGGGCGCCTGCGTGGTCGATCGGCGCGGCATTCCGAAGCGCGGGGAGCACGAAGAGCCGCCTGTGCGCGACATCGGCGAGTGGTTGGTGAGGTCGAAGGGCAACAGGGTGAATGTGGCGGTCGACGGGCCCGGGTCGAAGGCGTTTGGGCAGATACTGTTGGATAGGGTGTTTGGCGAGGTCGTGGAGGGCGCGATGTAAATAATTGTATTGTGGCCACTTTGTGTATATCTTGTTTATCTACTGCCTGAAATGGATTTGCTCCTCTAAAGTCTAAACCCTTATTAACGTACCTACCGCGTACGGCGTAGAGTCAGCGAACGCACCAGCCACTCAAGCGAGACCAGTTCGACCGACTAGTTGACTGATCGCCGGCATGCAGAGCCAAGCTCAAAGTAACTAGTACGATTTCAATTAGAGCGCAGAGTATAGGGCGCTTTGGTCCCACCGCACTTCAGCAACGTATGATGAATCTCACAGAGCTGGTACGCCTCTCGAAGTTCTCCGCTTCTTATCAACGTATTCGCGGCGTGGGGTTGTACCAGACCAAGTTCGCCAAGCTTCACTAAGTAGTAGTCTCATATGAGTGTCTTGGAGTTCATTTGCAGTTATACCTGGCCACACATTGACCAAGGAACAATCTACTGTCCTTGTCCCTGCTTCAAATCGCACACACTCTAATTAAGAAGCATATAGATTGGGCGCCAGCACAGTCCAGATCTGTGCGAATACCCAGCGACGCCGGTGAGGTTGGCAGAAGACGGAATCAGACGCCTCTACTGCCGTAGAGACCCGAACAGTCGTCAGCCTCAGTCGTCAGTCGTGTCGTATGCACACCACACTCCCACTATTGTGCAGCGCCAAGTATACCTAAAAAGTCTCCGTGCATCATTCCATGAGACAGCGTCGCGCTCACACATGCTAGCCAAAACATCATTGTGGGTTTGACCACGAGTGCCGACTGTGTTGGAACAGTCTTAGCCCTTTGCGTCAAATCGTACCGAGTATTTTTGGGGAAAGGCTTCCCCATGTGAGCTTCCACACCTCGGCCCGCGCGCATGCGGTATGCTCCGTTAGTTGTTGAGAGAGCGGCTGGCCCCCACGCGTTCGCACTGGTGTGTGCGGCACATGTGCGTCAACGTTCCTGTTTTCGTGCCTGAATGCTGCCGTCCGTTCGTTCTCAGCAGCGCTCTCAGCAACGGCAGCGGAATGCACGGCGTTCCCAAAAATGCCCGAAATATGTCTCGGAGTCGCGTGCGGTGCTCCACCTCCGCCGCCACCGCCGCCTTCGTCATCCAAATCTGGCTATGGTTGCGCGTGATGTGCACCCGTCATGGCTGTGCGCCTGCCCGATGGACAGTGAGTGACCAGATGCAGATGCCAGGGGGCCGGAAGGCCGAGAAACGTACCGTGCTATGGACAGAACGCAGCACGCTGTGCACTCAGCATCACAGCCTCGACCCTGACTGTCGGGGTATGGCGTGTCTTGGGCGCACCCACCCACACCTTCGGCCCGTGAACAACGGTAGAAGAAGAAAGACGGTTATTCCAAGGCAGTCGGGATGTTTAAAGCTGAAACATGTTTAGCAGTGTTAACCGCGAACGCTCGCGACGAGTTTGAAAGGATGCGACTGCCGAGTGGATAGAAATATCAATATATCAACTATCAACTATCAACCATCGGCCGGTTCATGGAGACGTTTGCAGTGCCAGTACCCCCCATGATGATCCGTGGATGTACCCGGTACGATGGAGGGAATTAGTTCATTTTAACTGCATTGTTGCGGTGCACATTAATTTGTAATATGAATCCATGAATCCATGAATCCATCAGGCCATCTTCCAGTAGATGACTCTGCTATATATAAGGTCTTGCCGTCAAAGCTGTCTCTTGGGGCATTCCGCTATGCCAAGTGTTAAATGCGTCAAACACATACAATTAGATACTCACACTGTAGATAATCGAATCGACATGCAATTGACAATAAATAGACAAATCAACTAGAAAGAAAAAAGAAGAAAAGGGACAACAGTGTTCGACATCTGTGACAAATGGACCAGACGGTCCCATTTTTTCGACTTTCTTCACGTGACGTAAGATTCGACCTGCCCTAATGCCAAGTTGTATGGCGAGAACTCTCGTACTGTCTCTCAGAATGGTAACTAATGCTGTCAGAGGTTTATTTCTGATCTCGCATAATACAACATCGACAAGCTTTGATCGTCAAGTCTCGGAACTAATTTTTCATGATGATCGACGTGCGCTTGTGCGGTCAGAATGACCCACTAGTTTAAGCGTGCTCGGCGGAATAACTGTCCTCGTACGTCCAGCGCCGCACTCTGAGCACCACCGATTACAGCTTTCTGTCCCCCAACTTACCCGCCAAACTTGACGCTTCGTCTTTTACATAGCTGTGTATCAAATCGCATAATAATTCTACTCGGTTGTCTAGCCGATTGCGCGATGCATATATTGTAGATTTGGACAGACTATTTCCACGTATGTTGATGTCGTTGTCGCGTGGACATTACATAATATTGTTTTCATTTGACGAAACAACGGTATGTCGCAAGCAATTGTGTCCTGGCGATTCCTACGATTCATCTGTTTGTAAAGACATTCGGATTTCTATGGTGGGTGTCCGCGTTGATCTCTGCGGTCCTCGTTAATGTCCCTGGTTGTCATCCTCCTTGTGGGAGAGCTGGGTGTTCGCGCCCTGATCAGTGATGAACTTTTGCCATGTGCGTCCCTGTGCCTCTGTTCAGATTCTCCAGCCTCCTTGTGAACGTTCTCATTGTCATAATATCTGGTTCGAACGTGGGCATCTCCCCTCCTTGTTTTACTGTATTCCTTGTTAGAATGGCTTTGCTGTTGGTTGGAGAAATAAATTGATCTCGCTGTCTGTCGTTTGATCCCTGCATTTGTTCGCACTCTGGATCATTCATATGTTTCTAGTGCTTTCATCTTTACACCGCTACTCTTTTGCCTCAGCGCCAAGATGTCTGACAATGGCGTCCTACCTCTCCGCGAGAAGGTTGTCGAGACCGACTCCGAGTCCGACACCGAGGACATTGACGCCCTCATCGACGAAATCGAGTCTGACGCTGATGACCTTGAAGAACTCGAGGTTGTTTCCACCGCTGTCGACGGCGGCGTTGTACCTGAGGAGTTCCTTCAAACCTGCGAATTCCGTGGTCTTACATCCGACGAAGTCATTCTCCGTTGCAAGAAATTCGGCTCCAATGAGATGAAGCAGAAGCATGAAAGCAAGATGCTCAAGTTCCTGTGGTACTTTGTCGGACCTGTCCAATTCGTCATGGAAGCGGCCGCCGTCTTGGCGGTTGGTCTTCGTCATTGGGTCGACTTTGCCGTTATTTGCGGACTGTTGCTACTCAATGCTCTCGTCGGATTTACCCAGGAGTTCCAGGCCGGCTCCATCGTTGACGATCTAAGGAAGACCCTGGCTCTCAAGGCGATTGCGCTGCGTAATGGCGAGCTCACCGAGGTCGACACTACTGCTGTTGTGCCTGGCGATATTATCCAGCTCGAGGAGGGTACCATCATAGCGGCCGATGGACGTCTGATCACTGACGACTGCTTTGTCCAGATTGATCAGTCTGCCCTCACTGGTGAGTCTATTGCGGTCGACAAGCACAAAGGTGATTTCTGCTTTGCGTCGTCCACTGTGAAGCGCGGCGAGGCTTTCTTGATTGTCACTGCGACCGGTGATCACACCTTTATGGGACGCTCCGCCGCGCTCGTCAACCAGTCTTCTTCTGGCAGCGGTCACTTCACCGAGGTTCTTAATGGAATTGGCAGCACTCTTCTTGCGCTCGTCATTGCCACGCTAACCGTCGTCTGGGTTTCGTCCTTCTACCGTTCGAACCACATCGTCGACATTCTGCGCTTTACCCTTGCCATTACCGTTGTTGGTGTCCCCGTCGGCCTTCCAGCTGTTGTCACCACCACAATGGCTGTCGGTGCCGCCTACCTCGCCAAGAAGAAGGCCATCGTTCAGAACCTGTCCGCGATCGAGTCCCTTGCCGGGGTTGAGATCCTGTGTTCTGACAAGACTGGCACTTTAACGAAGAACAAGTTAACGCTTTCTGAGCCCTACACTGTGGCCGGTGTGAATCGCGACGACCTGATGGTAACCGCGAGCCTGGCCGCATCCCGCAAGAAGAAAGGATTGGATGCCATCGATAGGGCATTCCTGAAGGCACTCCGGTTTTACCCTAATGCGAAGTCCGCTCTCGGCAAGTACAAGGTCATCGAGTTCCATCCATTTGATCCCGTTTCGAAAAAGGTCACCGCCGTTGTCGAGTCGCCCTCGGGCGATCGCATCGTCTGCGTCAAGGGCGCGCCGTTGGTCGTCCTGAAGACAATCGTCCAGGAGCACCCGCTTCCTGACGACATAGTCAGTGATTTCAAGAATAAGGTCGCCGAGTTCGCTACCCGTGGATTCCGTTCGCTCGGGGTTGCCCGCCGCGTCGGTGAGGGCAACTGGGAGATCCTCGGTATCATGCCGTGCATGGATCCGCCACGTCATGATACCGCACAGACTATCAATGAGGCCAAGAAACTTGGTCTTTCCATCAAGATGCTGACAGGCGATGCTGTTGGCATCGCCCGGGAGACTTCGCGCCAGCTTGGACTCGGAACCAACGTCTACAACGCCGAGCGGCTTGGACTTGGTGGCGGCGGTGATATGCCCGGTTCGGAGGTTTACGATTTCGTCGAGGCCGCTGATGGTTTCGCTGAGGTCTTCCCGCAGCACAAGTATAATGTCGTCGAAATTCTCCAGCAACGTGGCTACCTAGTCGCCATGACTGGAGATGGCGTCAACGACGCTCCGTCTTTGAAACGTGCGGATACTGGCATTGCTGTTGAGGGTGCTTCCGATGCTGCCCGGTCCGCTGCCGACATCGTCTTCTTGGCGCCTGGTCTTTCCGCTATCATAGACGCACTCAAGACCTCCCGCCAGATCTTCCATCGAATGTACTCTTATGTCGTCTATCGTATCGCCCTGTCTCTGCACTTGGAGTTGTTCTTGGGCTTGTGGATTGCAACCATGAACAGGTCGTTGAACATCGAACTGGTCGTCTTCTTGGCTATCTTCGCTGACATCGCGACGCTTGCCATCGCTTACGACAAGGCGCCCTATTCCCAGAAACCAGTAAAATGGAACCTTCCGAAACTGTGGGGCATGTCGATCTTTCTCGGGATTATTCTCGCTCTCGGCACATGGATCACCCTCACCACACTGCTCGGTCCTCAGGATGGCATCGTTCAGAACTTCGGAAACGTGGACGAGATCCTATTCCTGCAGATCGCGCTTACCGAGAACTGGCTCATTTTCATCACCCGCGCCAGCGGACCCTTCTGGTCCTCGATGCCGTCGTGGCAGCTCGCTGCGGCTGTGTTCGCCGTCGACATCGCCGCCACTTTGTTCTGCGTCTTCGGTCTCTTTGAGGGCTTTCAGCAGACTTCCATCGTCACTGTCGTGCGCGTGTGGATCTTGTCCTTCGCTGTCTTCTGTGTTCTTGTTGGCGCATACTATCTTATGCAGGATTCCGTTGGCTTCGATAGGATCATGCACGGAAAGGGATTCAGAAAGACGAAGAAGCAGCGCAACATGGAGGATTTTGTGGTTTCACTTCAGAGAGTATCTACTGAGCATGAGCAGCAGGCTTAAAACATTATTTGTTTTCTTTATTTTTTCAATGTAAAATATATATGGAGAGAGAAAATTTTGGGATTTCTGTGTTTTGCTCCTCAATAAAACGATGACTGCATCTAGAACGACCAAATTTATATCAATCACATAAACATACATCTAGTATAACAACCTGTATTTTCGCCGCTCCACTCCACCCAATTTAGATTTTCAGCTTTTCAAAATTCTGAACCATCGCCTTCAAGCTCTCAATCTCAGCATCGTAAGTATCGAACTTGAGCTTATTCGCCTCCTGAGCTTCCTTCTTGGCCTTGGTGGCGTAATCCTTGCTACCCATCAGCTTCTCAAGCGCAGCCTTGCCCTGCACCGCACGACTCAGCTTCTGCTCGGCCTTCTTGATTTCGGCATCGACATCAATCTGGCCCTTCAGCAGGACGCCGACGGTCGTATCCTTGGAAATGACGAGGAGACCACACCCTTCGGGCAGACTCTCCTCGGCGCCGCCCATTACAGTGATGGATCCACACGACTTGATCAGAGAAGCCATGCTGCCTCGCTGAGAGTCGATCGTAGACGTGTCCGACGCGGCCGCGCTTTGGACATATATCTTTGCATCCTTAGTGATGTTGTACTGAGAAATAAGCGACCGGGCACCCTTGACGACGGCGAAAACGAGGTCATATGCGTTCGCCGACGCAGCATCATCCAGATCCTCCCTGAATGCAGGATACTTCGCTTTGACGATAGTAATGGTCTTGTCGCCCTCGCGACGAGGAATTCGTTGCCACAGCTCCTCCGTAATGAACGGCATGAACGGACTGATCAGCTTCAGAGCACCGTCAAGACAGGTGTAGAGGGTGTTCTTGGCCGATGCCTGCTCGTCCGACGTGCCCTCCAAGATCAACGACTTTGAGTTCTCAATATAGACGTCGCAAAGTTCATACAACCAGAAGTTGTAGATCGTCGAAGTGGCGGTCAGGAAATCACGCTCCTCCAGCGCCTTGTTAGTAATCCGAGCAGCCTCGTTGAACTTATACAAGATCCACTTTTCGACGAGCGATTCCGTGCCCGTGATTTTGATCTCCGCAGGAGGAACGTAACCCTCGCCGAGTCGAAGTAACGCGAACTTCGTAGCCTGGTAAATCTTGTTGCAGAATTTCCTGTAACCCTCAACACGAAGAATGTCGAGGTTGATGTCCCGGCCACCAGTCGTGTAAGCACATAAGGCGAATCGCATGGCGTCAGTTCCACACTCGGGAATACCATTCGGGAAGCTCAATTTCTGGCCGGCCTCTGCCTTAGCAATCTCACGCGGGTCCAAATTACCCTCTTTTAGCGTATCGTGCAACTCTTCCAGCGAGATACCGGTGGTGACGTCTAGAGGATCAATGACGTTACCAAGTGACTTGGACATCTTTCGGCCCTGCGCGTCACGGACCAACGAGTGCAGGAAAATCTCCTTAAATGGAACAGATCCGGTGAGTTTTATTCCCAGCATGGCCATTCTAACGACCCAGAAAAACATAATATCCCAACCGGTCTCAAGCATCGACATGGGATAGAAGTCTTTCAGATCTCTGCTCTCCAAGTTGGGCCAGCCTAGAGTAGCAAACGGCCACAATCCGGAAGAGAACCAAGTATCCAACACGTCTTCGTCCCATTCCAAGGTGAACTTCTCTCCTGGAAACTTGGCCTCTGCCTTCTGCCTGGCCTCCTCTTCGGACACCGCTGCGACCCACCATTTACCTTCGATGCGATCTTGCTTGTCCTCAAGACCTTCAATGCGCACAAAATATACGGGGCACCTGTGACCCCACCAAAGCTGTCTGGAAATACACCAATCCTGAATATTATTGAGCCAGTGAAAGTACTCAGCTTCGAAAATTTTCGGAGTGAGCTTCATCTCGCCGCTCTTAGTGGCCTCAAGAGCGGCGGCAGCCATCTCTTTTTGTCTGACCCACCACTGCGGCTTCATGATGGGCTCAATGACATCGCTAGACTTCAAGCAAAGAGGAACCGTCATCTCGTTATCCTTCGTACCGACGAACAATCCTAGCTCTCCCAATTTCTCAATGACAAGCTTGCGGGCATCGAAACGCTTTATTCCCTTCCATTCACCGCAGTTCTCGTTGAGAGTACCATCGTCGTTCAATATATTGATGAACTCCAGATTGTGGCGCTTTCCAGTGGCGTAATCATTTGGGTCGTGAGCAGGCGTGATCTTGACAGCACCAGTACCGAATTCCATGTCGACAGCCTCGGCATCCGTAATAATAGGCATTCTGCGATTGACGAACGGGTGACTAATATATTTTCCGTGAAGATGCTTGTATCGTGGATCATCGGGATGGACTGCGACAGCCGTGTCACCAAAAAGTGTCTCAGGTCGAGTGGTGGCAACAATCAGCTTCTCATTGGAACCTTCGACAGGATAAGCAAAAGAGGTAATGACACCAAATTCGACAGGCTCAGTGTACCCGGGAACGCTCAGAAGAGTCCTGCCATTAATTTCTTTATTCTCGACTTCGAGACTGGACAAAGTGGTATTCATCGCGACACACCAGTTGACAAGGCGGTTGTCGCGATAGATCACACCCTCCTCAAACAGCTTGATAAAATTTGTCTGCACGGCCTGACAGAAGTTCGCATCCATAGTGAACGCTTCACGAGTCCAGTCATACGAGGCGCCAAGTCTTTTCGACTGGTTCTTGATGCGCACGTAGTACTCATCTTTCCATTTCCAGACCAAGTCTACAAACTTCTCGCGCCCTAGATCGTGTCTTGTTTGCTTGTGTCTCTTCCACAACATTTTCTCGACTACAGACTGCGTACTGATACCAGCATGATCAAAGCCGGGAAGATAGAGGACGGTTTTGCCTCGCATCCTTTCCCAACGAACCAGCGCATCTTGAATAGCAACTGTCAAAGCGTGTCCAATGTGAAGCGCACCAGTAACATTAGGAGGAGGTGCAGGGATGGTAAATAGACCTTCAGGTTTAATAGAGACTCCATCCTCAGCAAACTCCGGCTCGAAAAATCCCTGTTTCTCCCACCATTCGTACCACGCCGATTCGACAACGGCCGGGTTGTAAGCCTTCAGCGCCGGGATGTTCAGATCCTGGAGAACTATTCAGAGCAAAATTGTTAATCATAATGGCTCAATACCGTAGTAAAGGACAGGAACTTACTCTTCTTTTCTCCGAGCGGAGTTTGCTCGACGTACTTCGGCACCTCAGTTTCCTCCCTTTGCGGCTTTTTGTCTGCCTTCTCCGACTTCTCGGTCTTTGAAATTGCTTGCTTCTATACAAATTGTTAGCAAATGTACCGACAGCAGCGAACAATAGCTACAAGATTTCGCACCTTCTTCTCCTTCGCAAGAAATTTGGCTAACTTTTCCTCCTTTTTTCGTTCCTTCTCAACTACCGACAAAGTTAGATTGCATTCCACTATAACAAGGATATCTAAATAACGTACGTTCTTTTGCAGTCTTCTGCTTAGGAACCTCAGCCGGGAGCGCTTGCCCTAATACAAATAAGTTAGTAGCTAGACAACCATCTCACCAAATTAAAGTCCCAATACCAGTTTCTGCAGACATCTTCCGGATAGACAAATAATTGTACTGTAGTGGCTATGCAAAAACCGTAAGTAATTGTACTTATGAAATGCAGGGTCATTTATATCTGACGCCGGCGATAGATGGCTCAATACCAAACGCAGCAGAACCAACCATCAAAGGACAATATACTTACAACGGAACGATTTGCTAAGCCTTTCGATCGTCTAGAAAACGAAAAACCGCAGTATCGGAAAGGCAAGTGTCTAATGGACGTCGTGACGAAATAATGCGGGGAATTGGAAGTACACAAGTGAAATAATTCCACCTTCTTCGATGACTATTTTTTTTTGAATTGTCCTGAATGCACGATGAGTTTTTTGTGGCGGAGATATTTTGTGATTCGTTGCGTTAGCGTTTGGGACAGAATTTGCGATCACGGCAAATCGAGCCGCAGCTACTACCCCCAACTTTTGTGACTCCGTTCCCGGAGACACGTGTCTCACAATCACGCGCGGCATTTTTACGTATAATTGTAAGATTACTTATGCTACCGATGATTTACTCAATTGGTTACTTGAAAGGTCAGTCGACGTACTACTTGTGGCAACTACTTTCGCACATGTCGCTAAGACATCCGATCCGTGGCACAAATATCATATACTATTTCCCCTTAATCGTTACAAAAATACAAACACGAAGCTATTTGATTGAAATACGACAGCTGATGAATTGTGGACCAGGTAAGTTAGTTGGCCCCTGTTATCTGGCAACTTAATTCATGTAACAAACTCAGAGCAACGCGACCACACAAATATTATGACGATGTAGAATCCGCATTAAGTTGCTCTTGCTTGAGTTTGTTCTTCTCTTCGTGCTCTATTCTGATGGGAGCAAAATAGTCGTGCGCCATTGCCTCTTTTGCCGTCAACCGCTCTTGGTGGTCGTATCTTAGAAGCTTATCCAGGAAGTCAAGAGCCTCAGGCGAGATATATTTCTGATTGTCCGAATTAACGAATCTCTGCCACGGCTTCCGAGCAAATCTGCCAATCAATTCATCGTATTGTGGATCCAATTCTATGTCGTATTTTTCGATATAGGCGTTCAGGCCATCAGTTCCCAGAACACGAGCAATCTTGACCAGCTGGTCGGTGTTAGAATTGCCGTGAAAGAACGGCTCCTTTCGAAATATCATTGATGCGAACATTGCTCCAAGAGACCACATATCCAGCGAATAATCGTATTCCTGAAAGTCTACAAGAAGTTCTGGTCCTTTGAAATACCGTGATGCCACCCGCACATTATAATCCTGGCCAGCATGGTAGAACTCCGCCAATCCCCAGTCTATCAATCGCAGGGTACGCTTCTCGTGATCGATCATTACATTATGTGGCTTCACATCTCTATGCATGATGCCCTTAGAGTGGCAAAAATCTAGCGCCTATTGTATCCATTAGCTTTGTTTTGTCGAAGTGGGATTAACATATCATTACCTTCAAGAGCTCAAATATATAGTAACGTATGTCGTAATCAGTAAATTTCGGATAAAGAATTCTAAAATCAATATTATTGACATATTCGAAAATCAGTGACGGTGTTCGGCTCTAACAAAACGTTAGCACGTGATCAATCGCATTATTACGAAGTAGTATTGCTGACCTGTGCGTCTCTGACAATATCGTACAAGTGAATTATATTTGGGCCTCCAGCCAGATTCTGCAAGATCTTAACTTCTCTCTTGATCTTTTTCTTCTTAACAGGCTTCAAAACTTTGATAACGCATTTCTGTTGATTCGCAATGTTCACACCCTCAAAGACTTCTGAATATTTGCCTCGCCCAACCTTCTTCACGATCTCGTAGTTTTCGATATCGCCCCACGTTATTTGAAAGTTGTCTAAACAGAGAACGTCAGTCTATATCTAAAAACACACGCCATCTATAGTACAGCAAAAGAGTCGTTGCGAACCATAGTCTGAGTATGACTGGGGCATCCGAGCATTGGTGTATGCGTAGGTTCGCGCAATTGACGTGGTGGTAGTATGAGTCGCCATGATTGGCGTAGATTAGATAGCCGCAATTAATGTGGTGATATATATAAAAAGAACGAGAAATGACAGATTAAGTCATCGATCGGATATAATACAGCAAACTAGTAATGAAAAAGCGCTTGAAGATGAGGGGAGATCGAAAGCACCCAGAGGTACGAGTTATTAGCCGTAAGTCTCTAATTTGCAGTGCATAAGACAAGACGCGACTCGCGTCCACGGCTCCGTCAGTGCTAGCTAATCAACATGACGATATTCGTCGCCAAAAACTTTCATCTGTTTTATTTTCTTTAAATACATTATATGTCAATTACAAGAGAGAATATGGAATATAGTAGTCATGTTAGCATGTCGGAAGAGCAGGAAGACGCTAGTCTGAAGAATTCAAGAGATGACAGTCTTGGCGACGCGACTTGTCCTATGGATTATGAGAATCTCGCGACGAACAACAACATTATTCTCGCAGTCAATTACAAATCGTCAAGCTTAGGCTGGGCTTATTTTCATTGTCCTGATAGCAAACTCTATGTTGTGGAAGATATGCCGGTTAACGCGGCGTTAGTAGAGCAGTATCACAGTGGTTGGAATATTATAGACAATTGTACTCACGTTCCGATCACACGCATTACTATATACTGATTACGACTTTGATAGTGATATTCCAGATTAAACCTACGGTAGTTCTTCTTCCGGCAAGAATTGACGAATCGATCGAGGAAGTGCTCAAAACCAAGGCAGACGAATGTAAGATCTTCAAGACAAAATATGTGCAATGTTAACCTAAAGGCAATGTCAGCTGTTCGTGTTGACATACGTCCTACGAACGAATTCTCTACAGCTGCTGCCATCAATAGGATTCTATCCTTGAAGTCAGAAAGGAATCTAAGCGGTTATACCATGGAGTATATCACACCAGATGACCATGGAGCCTATGCAGGCGCTCCCGTGGCCCCTGGTATCGGATCCAAAGCATCCATGCTAGACCTCTCTTCACGAATTAACGTCGAAAAGGAAGTTTCGGTCAGTCTGTCTTGCATATAGGCCCAATTTTGCCACTAATCGTGCAGTAGATTGGTTGCGCCGGTGCAGTTCTCTCGTACGCTCAGAAGTTAATGGCGCTGGAAGACGGTCTCGTTAACCAGAATGATGCACCGCTGAGGATCGCAGACATAGAAACGTTCAGGATGTTGGTTACTTGACTAAGTTGACTTGTTCCTTCTCAGCTAAAACCGCAACTCAGGGATGATATCATGTTTGTGAACAGCGATACGATTTGCTCGCTCCAGATATTTGAAGACGAAAGCCATCCAAATTTTCATATGCAAGGAGGTGAGAATAGGCACAAGGAAGGCCTGAGTCTGTTTGGTGAGACGATACTTGCGTACTTTTAATAAGCATCTGCTCAATTCTGAGCAGGGATATTGAATACCACCGTGACGCCTTTCGGCCATCAACTTCTGAAATCCTGGTTTCTACGGCCCTCTTTATCTATACCGATGATAACTGAAAGGCATAACGCTGTTTCTCTCTTCACTCGTCAGGATAATTTACACATTGCAGATGCTCTTAAAGCCTGCTTGAAGAAGATTAAGAACATCCCAAAGATCATATCTAGTCTTGGCATGGGCAAAGCAACATTGGGAGACTGGAAGTCACTCTTGGATGTTCGATAAATGAACTACTTGCTCTTTGGTATTGTTAGCTACTTACGTAACCTTAGTTTACCTTTCAATGCCTAAAGATCAAGAACGGCGTTTCAGAGCTCCTAGATAAGCACACCATAAAAATCGTTAATGAGGTGTCTGTGGCAATGTTTTATTAACAGATTTACGACTTACACTCTATGTAGATTTTGGGCTCATTCGATGTAGATCCATTGAAGCAAGTGTGTCAGATGATAGGAGATACTGTAAGAATCGGTTGTGCGAACCGGTTAATACTCTAACTTACATGTGAGGGCAGATCGATTTCGAGATGTCTGCTGTGGAAAATCGAATTGTGGTGAAACCGGCGATTGATGTCGAGCTTGATGAATGCAAAAGACAGTACGACGGTATTGAAGGTCTCCTGTCTACTGTCGCACGGCAACTATCGACAGAGCTCCCTACAATATTAGCCGAAGCTCTCAATGTACTGTATTATCCGCAGCTTGGTTACTTAGTCGTTGTTGCGTTAGATACTGCTAGTGGCGACCCAGTATACATTGGCGAGAACTGGGAATTTCAGTTTAGGTCAGAGACACATGCGTATTTCAAGGCGCCTGAAATGCGAGAGCTGGATGAGACATATGGAGATCTGTACGGCATGATATGCGGTATGATCCTCTGTAGATATATCTGGTTTATATTTTATACTAACAAGACGCAGACCGAGAGATCGAAATTATTCATGAACTTCAGGTTGATATTCTAAGTCATTCTGAGCTACTTCTTGTCTGCTGCAAATGGACTGCCGAACTAGACTGGTACTGTTGATACAGACTTCATTTGGTGTGCCTATAGTTGACTGGCGCAGTCTTCTGTCGCTGGCGTATGCGGCCCGGCTATATAGATACAGGCGACCTTCAATGACGACGGAAAACGTTATTGAAATCAGAAAAGGACGGTAAGCTTCTAGACTCGTCAGGCTTAGCGAGTTTATACTCATGCGTCAAGGCACCCTTTATATGAACTTTCGGTGCCGTCATTCGTAGAGAACGACACTCTTTTATATGGTGGGCAGGACACAGAACAAGAAGACTCACTCGTGGAGGACTGCTCGATGACTGAAGATGACGACTCGGCGTCCGTCGTATTGCTAACTGGAGCCAACTATTCGGGAAAATCTGTCTATCTCAAACAAGTTGCTTTGATTGTGTATATGGCACACATCGGGAGGTAGTGTCATGCATAATGAGTGCTTTACTTCACTCTAACGACATATTTGCATAGTTTCGTACCCGCTGAATACGCAAAGATAGGAATTACCGATAAGATTCTAACACGTGTCATGACTCGCGAAACCGTTTCGAAGGAGCAGAGTGCCTTCATGGTAGACTTGCAGCAAGTTTGTCTTGCCCTTCAGCTCTGTACGACTAGAAGCTTGCTGATAGTTGACGAATTTGGTAAAGGGACTGAATCTAATGGTACGTAATTGAATAGCGTAGTCGAATTGTTGAGTCGATGGGCTCTAAACCATTCGTTAGATGGAGCTGGTCTTTTCGGGGGTTTGCTTGAATATCTTTTGTCGACTAGTTTGCGCCGCCCGAAAGTTCTAGCGTCAACACACTACCACGAACTCTTCGAGAATGACATTTTGGAGGCAAATAAGTACTTGCAATTCATGCATATGCAAGTACTGATCGATGACGACGTGCCGCAAGTGGAGAACAAGATCACATATCTCTATAGGTTCGTAAAGATGCCGACTATCATTTGTTATGCGATTGACCTTGATTTTACAGGCTTCTACCGGGACGGTCTACGTCTAGCTTTGGAATATGGTACTTAAACCGAGATGACAGGTTATCTTGTATTGACGTTTGGATGTAGTTGTGCTGCATTGAATGGCGTACCGGAAGAGATAACCAATCGTGCGGAGGAGCTAAGTAGGCTTATGGTCAACGGGGAAGACCTGGTTGCATTATGCTCGCGAATGAGTGACGATGAACTGAAAGCCATTGAGCGCGCAGTCCGTAGAAACTTTACTTTTTGTTCATGATTTTATCGTTGACATCCACATTAGGAGCTCGTTGCTCGGAGGTTTTTAAAAGAGGAGTTTCTCGTCGACTTCAACAGGAATCAACAGAAAACTACCGCGCGCGAAAAATTGAAACGGATTCTATACGGTAATTGAGTCACTAATACCACGCTTGCTATAATTGCTCTGAATCAATGTAATGGACTATATCAGATATTAGTCATTGCTTTCTATTATACATTGTACCTAACAACTACTTGAACTTGATGCTCCTCGAAATATTCTTCTTTATACCGGTCTTCTCTCCTCCGTATGGTCCCTCTGGATTCTTGTAGACCTGTTTCATACTCGCCAATTTCTTCTTCGCCTTTTCATATTTCTTGCGTTTCTTCACACGCGGATTACGGTTGTCCTTATTCCGCTTCGGCGTTAATCCTTTATTCTTCATAATCTGATAGTTTATTGCACGCTTTCCGTCCCGGCCAATAGATTCTTCAAGCTCGCGAAGTTTGCCTGCCCTAGCCGCCTTCTTAACAGCCACGCGGAGTTCCTCCCTCTCAACCTTATTCTGGTCTTTTGACAATTTCATCATATCGTAATAATCAGCCTCCGAGTCATCGTGGATTTCATTTCTTCCTGACTTGGTAGGCGCATCATCATCATCGTCATCGTCGTCAAGATAATCTTCGTCGCCTTGGACTGCCTTAGTCTGTCCACGCTGTTGCGCTGCGAGAAGTAGCCTGTTTTGTCTCTCCTTATCTCTCTCCCGGTAGGGTAGATCTGTATCGCCGGAGAACTTCTCTTTCCGTACCTGGGACTTCTGGTCAATCTTTGACGTGTAGAATCGAAGACTCTTCCGCTTCGAGAGCTTATCGGACAAGTCAGCGTCATCTAACGTTGTCGCGTCCACAAAGTCATTGGTCATTGAGCCTCGAGATTTGCTGAGTTTCTTTTTCTTGGAGGGCGGCACTGCGATCGAAATGTCGAGATCCAGATCTAGCAGCTTAGAGTTAAGACTTACAGTCCTCTCGTTCCTCTTTCTCTTCGTGGACGACTGTTCAAGTTCGATCTTGTCCTTCATCTTTCCAAAACTGTCCGCTTCCTCCTCGTTGAGTACATCAGACTCAAATTCCTTGTCGCTATTGCTTTCTTGGTCCTCGTCAGAGTACATAAGTTCTGGTGGAGAGTTATTCTCCTCAGAAGCAGTAGCTGAACCTGGAAGCTCTGAGAATTTCTTCCAATAACGTCTTAGAACCAAGAGGTGATTCATAATCTTATTATCTCTTAAAGTATCCTCATCGAAGTTCTGATCGCAGAAGAGAGTGAAGTAGGCGCAGATGCAAGCAAGGTAGCTGGAGAGAGCGACGAACTTTAGAGAGACCTTTCCTTCATTTCCGTTTTGACTCTGTGACTCTTTTAATGTATCAAATGTTTTGAGAAGTTCGGAATATTCTTTTGAGAGAGGGATGATTTCGGGGTTCTGCGCCTTCAAAAGCTTCAACTTCTCGGGCTGCGAGAGCTTACTGATATCCTGCTGCGGCAAAACTTCCTTGATCGATTTGCTAGAAAAAGGGTTAGCCCAATCACGCACCGCTGATGACGTTTGAAAATTACGTACGAAAACCCCCTGTCATCCAATCCCGCTGACTCTTCGATTTCATTCTCAAAATCATCCAAGAAATCGCTGACATTCATCTCTGCCAAGGCCTTCTTTTGAATCTTAAGAGCAGCCCGCTCCTCCTCCTTTGCATCTTCTTCGTCCTCTATATTGTCTGCGTCGTAGTACAATCGAGCAGATTGACCCCATCCAGACAGCTCATCCTCTTCGACATATTTTTCCTTGATATTTCTCCAGTCATCATCGTCGTCTTCGTCCACATTCACAGCAACTGCAAGTGACTTAATGGAGTTGTTCTTGGACCTGGACGAGGACTTCTTAGGCTGTTCCCCAATCTCTTCCTCATCTTGATCTTCGTCATCATAATCTTCACCTTCGAAGCCGTCGTGTTCATCGTCAGGCTCATCAGCCTCACGGATCGCCAAAACTTCCTCGTCACTAGCTTCGAACTCGTCTAGACGTAGGTAAGTTAGAGTATGTTCAACCACACATTTTGCGTTTCTTCTAACCTTGGTCCCTCGAGCTACTAGTAGATCCTAGCAATATCTTCTCGCGCTGATCATGAACTAAAGCGGTCAAGTTAGTCACTTTAATTCACATCAACGAATAAGCACAACATACAGTCATCGACCTCGTCGTGTTCCATATCATCCCAAGTATCCACTGCCCGTGCTTTAGTCCTTGATTTCTTTTTACCAGCCATTTTGTGGTGAATTTTTAGTAGCGTGCAAATTAGAAATTCTCCAACGTCTACCGAAAGTGACAACAACTAAAATTTTCGATGAGCCGCACTGCTCGTATGACGCTAGACTGCTTCAGCTATAGTTATGTTGACACATCTCAGACCCCCATGCTGGTTCGGTTCGGAAAGCTCGTCTTTGATTTCATTCAACCACATTTATTGACCTGGTGCACGACTGACTGAGCAGTCATTATAATTGGACTGGCTGTAGCCAAAAAATCTACTTAATTCTCGATTAATCAATTTGTGATAGGCTAGCTAGGAAATAAAAATGTTTTGGGGCCAACGCCAGTTCGATGTAGAAGGACAAGTAAGTCCAGAATACGAGAGTCTCGACAAAAAGTGGCCTCTAGGTCAGTTATATGCTGACTATGACTATAGCTCGTTGTTATAACCGGTGCATCTCAGGGCCTGGGACTCTCTCTAGCAAGTCTAATATTCACAAGAGGAGCCGATGTAGTTATTGTCGCCCGACGAGAAGCTAAATTGCGAGAAGCGGTCAAGGAAATAGAGGTAATCATACTAGTATCGATATTGATCGACACGTACGCTGATACTGTGCGAACTTACTTAGAAACTACGGATATCTAGCGACCAGAAAGTTTCGTATATTACCGCGGATCTCACAGTCCCAAGTGAAGCCGATAGGGTCATTGCGTCGTTGGACAGAGTTCCTGACGTGTTGATGTGCTGTGCAGGTAGATCCATTGTATTGGATTCTGCTACCAATTGACAGTTACTGAAACTGATCTAGGTGTCGCTATTCCGAAATTGTTTGTCGACCAGACTACGGAGGAATTGACCTCCGGTGTCTCGGTGAATTATCTAACTGCTCTTTATATTGCTCATGTAAGTATTATCATTTCGTCGTATACGATAACCAAAGCTAGTAATTCAGGAATTAACTCTTTAACAGGCTGGTCTTAAGGCTATGACAAACGTCCCTTGCCCGTCATATTCCCGTCACGTTGTTTTCTTCTCCTCAGTATCGCACTTCTATTCGTTCATTGGTTATAGTCAATATGCTCCTCTGAAGTCAGCTCTACGTTCACTTGGCGACTGTCTTCGACAAGAATGCATTCCATATAACATCAAGGTCGCTGTGGTGTTTCCAGGAAACTTCATGTCAGAAGGATACGAAATTGAAAATCTTACGAAGCCTGAGATCACCAAGAAGATAGAAGGTCCATCGAAAGCGATCAGCTCAGATGAATGCGCAAGAAAAATAATTGTACAGCTTGATTCTGGAAAGGAAATGATTACCACGGACTTCATTGGAATGTTATTGTCGTCGACGATGCTAAGTGGATCTCCTCGGAATAATTATCTTGTACAGACCGTTTTTGGTATAATAATGGCAGTGATTGCACCAATAGTGGAATGGGTAATCGAGAGGGATATCAAGACATTTTACAGAACAAACGATTCTGTTCCAGAAGAGGCAGTATCTTCTACAGGGGCTGTCGGCACGGATAAGAAGCCTGAATCTTGAATGACTAGCGACTGATTTGTATACAATCAAGAGTTAATATCAAAAATGCCAGTGAAAAGTTCTATGAACATATGGTACCCAAGAGCAGATTCCCAAATCTCATTCCCATGGTTCTTTCGTTTCATACAAGGAGTTATGATATGTGCTTTGGCCATAGAGCTAGAATAGCTGATATCGTAACCCAGGGGACTCGCCTTGGTCAGCATTTTCTCGAGTACGAGGAATATCTGGGCTTTGGCTCGCTCAATCTCTCCGGCATACATATCAGCGACCGTCTCTTATTGGCGTGCTTCATCAACGCTAAGTACTGCAATCGCAACGTCTTACGCTCTCCACTTGTAATATTGAATTTCTTGGAATACCTTATGCAATTTTCAACATATTTCGCTATTCGTAATGAAAGCCGTTCCACGATGCAAACTCTCGATAAAATCGTTCTGAGACTCTAAATTTCATCGTCTATCGCTCTAATGTACCTTCGGAGCCTAGCATTGTTATACGAAGAAGCGTAGCGAAACCATCATAAGTCTTTCACCGCTAATACAGGCCATTTATCTGCCGGACCCACCGACTGAATCAAAGATATCCGACCACCAGTCCATGTCTTCGCAACGCCCTCGATATCGAATACCTTTGCCAGCCTACACTCGATCTCTGCTTTTTTCGTTACATCAAGTGGCCAGTCGTCCGAGTAGACGAGACTGATATGTGGATCATATTCGCATGCCTCCCAATACCTCGCTTTGGTCCTCGCCTCTTCTGGGGAGACTTGAGACGAGTAAACATGTTCCCGTCGAGACTCGCCTGCAAGGCGAACGAGATCTGGCGATTTCTCGATCCGGAGATAGATCTTCTTGAAATACGCAGGGCCGTACGCTACATTGTTCACTTGAATCCTCAGTGGTGACTCTCTTAGCAGCGACGCTGCATGTTCCACGACAACTGCAGCATCGGAATCGAGAGGGATATTGCTCGTAAGTGTAATATGCGGGACGAATTTGGGAGCTACGCGGTCGAACAGATCATCTGCCAATTCGGCGATCAAACCTTCAAGCGCCTTGTAAATCTGACTATCGGGCGGTGGCGACAGCCAAAGAGAAAGACCTAATGAGTCACCTGTCACGTAAACCGTTATATGAACTAGTTAGAAACAGACAAAAGGAGCAGAGTGAGGGATGAAGGTGATCTTACCTGGCATTATGATGCGGCGAAATCCAGATACTTACTCCAAATTGCCAACCAAAGAGATCTCTTGTAAAGACAATTAACAGTCGGTATGATCAGACAACGCGGGCATGTATATTGAGACGACCGCTGAGGCGTCATGGATTCACAGGCCAATGTTACGATGCCCCTTATTCCTTCAATTCAAGTAGGCGTGTACTCTGTATATACGACCAAACAAGGATGTACCCTAACCCAAATAGCACTCTCCATCGTTAATCTCACTTACGTTCCATGTAATCTAACGAAAACCATTCTTTTCTGCCGAATGGATACTTTATAATAGATCTTGGAGGCTTAAATTTTATACAAATGCCTAAAGGGACATCGAAGTTTAATGATGATCCGCAGAAGGGTATACAATTCCTTGCGGAAAATTCAATTATTGACGATGCTAGCAATCCGAAATCAGTGGCAACTTTCTTACGAACCACATCTCGCATCAGTAAGAGGCTGCTTGGGGAATATCTCGCAAATCCGACAAATAAGGATATACTCAAGTGTTTTATCGACAGTTTTGACTTTGCGGGCAAGCGCATCGATGAGGGTCTTAGGCAATTGCTGGAGAGCTTCAGGCTTCCTGGCGAAGCGCAACAGATCCAGAGGATAATGGAGAAATTTTCGGAGCGTTACTGCGAATTGAGCCCGAAAGAAGTTGCCAATAAAGACGCGGCGTTCGTGCTTAGCTACTCGGTTATCATGCTTAATGCAGATTTGCACAATCCTCAGGTTAAGAATAGGATGACCCTTGACCAGTACAAGAACAATCTGCGGCGGGTTAATGACAAGAAAGATTTTTTGTCCACATATTTGGAAGCCATATATGATGCGATCAAGAACCAGGAAATTATCATGCCTGAAGAGCATGAACAATCACCAAGTTTAGTAGCCGTATTGTAGCCTTTGATTGCGTGACAGGTGTACTCCAAATTGCTGCCAACCAGATTTCTTGTAAAGACAATTAACAGTCGGTATGATCAGACAACGCGGGCATGTCTATTGAGACGGCCGCTGAGGCGTCATGGTTCACAGGCCGATGTTACGATGCCCCTTATTCCTTCAATTCAAGTAGGCGTGTACTCTGTATATACGACCAACAAGGATGTACCCTAACCCAAATAGCACTCTCCATCGTTAATCTCACTTTCGTTCCATGTCATCAAAAAATCATCCTTTTCTGCCGAATGGATACTTTATTATAGATTTTGGAGGCTTAAACCTTATACAAATGCCTAAAGGACTACGTCGCTATGCCTGAATCTGCTCGAGTTAGCCGTGGCTTCCATATATAGGTGCCCCCGTTCTGTATTCGATGCATCTTATGGTACTGACGTTAACGCTCTACTGGCCATCAAAAGGTGGAACTTGATATAGATATTGCTACTCGGACGATTACTGTACGTAAGCTTTGCTATGATACGATTAGTACGGTGCGATTTCGTACTAATAGTTTGGCTCGCAGGGCTCTACGGAGATTACGGTCTTGCCAACTGATCCATCATTGAAGTCGATTCGCCTCGATTTTCGCCAAGCCAGTATGATTACAACAACGAAGTATACAATATGGACAGCACTAATGGTATCAGAGGTCACGTCGGCATTCGTAAACGGTAAAGCAGCAATTTGGGACTACGAAGATTTCTGGGCTGCTACTACGTCTACCAAGTTCAAGGAAACTGCAAGGACGGTATATCAACATAATATCTTTCAAGAGAAACTCAGCCCTGTCGTTGATGAGAATCTGAGCGGAGAATTGGTATTGCATTTTCCAAGAGGAGTGAAAGTGGTGCAGCAGGTATGAGGTCACTAAGAGCCATTCGTCTCAATGAACTTGGCTAAGAGAAGTAGGATCCTTTTGCCGCTTCGTTAGCCTTAGGTGTCTCTCCTTCGTTCTCTAGAAATGGTAAAGAGCCATGAGGTTGGTCCTCTTGACAGTGATGCTGATTAAATGCAAAATAGAATCGCCCGAAATTTCTGCTACTCCATCACTGAGACCAGAACTTTATAATGCATATGTGGCGATCGCAGTTCAAGTCAATTTCAAGCTTGAGGATCCTATCATGGGAGTGAACTTCATCACAAAGGGAGTCAACCATGTAAGTATTTCATCAATGATGAAGTTCTTGTTAAAAGCAAGCATCTAACAGTTGGTACACTAGCGTTATGAGCATGTCTACACTTATTCGAATCCATATGGAGTTTGCACCTCAAGCTGGCTACCATGTATCGATGGTCTCTGGGAACGGTACACGTGGGATTTTGAGATTACGGTGCCAAAAACGCTCGGTGATATCGCTCGATCCATTGTATGCGAGGATCAGGAAGAAGAAGACGAAGACTCGGAGCGGGATATAGTCGTTGTGTGTAGTGGAGACCTCATCCAGGAGGTGGGTACGATCTGACATCGTAAGCTGTAGTTACTGACCTTTGCAGACCATACACGCCTACGATCCCACCAAAAAGGTTGTCATGTTTAACATTGCATCACCGATTGCGGCCCAGCACGTCGGATTCTCAATTGGCCCATTCGTTCAGACGAACCTGTCGGAACTCAAAGAGTCTGATGGAAACGAAACTCAAGCTCATAATTCCACTGCTGCTGAAGTACTTGCGTTTTCCCTTCCAGGCCGAACGGACGACTTAATTAATACTTGCATGTTCATGAACAAGGTAAGGCGACGCATGCCAATATCTTGGAAGTAGCTGACTAAATCTGAAATTAGGCGATGGAGTTCTTCATTCGTGAATATGGCTCGTACCCATTCAGTTCGTTTGCTTTATGTTTCGTCGAGAACGCTTTAGACGATATGGAGTCTTGCGCAGGGCTAGCCATTGTGAGCGATCGCTACCTCTTCCCACAAGATATCCTAGATCAAATTTTTTCCGTCACAAGATACTTAACGGCGCTCTTAGCAGCTCAATGGTGTGGTGTAAATATCGTACCAAAGGATTGGAACAGCGTCTGGGCCACCATTGGCATATGTCATTTCATAACGGGGATGTTTCTTCGAAAGTTGATGGGCAATAACGAGTACCGCTTTAAACTGAAACGAGATATGGAGAGGATATGTGAACTTGATATTGGCCGCTCTCCGATAGGTCAGCATGATTTCGATTTCCCTCTCGACAAATCCACTCTCGACTTCATCACCCTGAAAGCTCCCGTCATTTTACACATCCTTGACCGTCGTCTGACAAAGAGTGGGGGCTCCTTTGGACTGACGAGAGTGATACCCAAAATATTCTTGCAAGCCATGTCTGGAGACCTCAACAATAGCAGTCTCAGTACATCACACTTCCAAAGAGTCTGCGAGAAAGTGAGTCATGCGAAGCTTGACACTTTTTTCCAAGAATGGGTGTTTGGAAGTGGGTACCCAATCTTCCGAATCACGCAACGCTTCAACAAGAAGAAAATGATTGTGGAAATGGGAATCAGACAGGTCCAGAATGTGGAGATAGCGAATGCGGGAGCGCTGCGGGAAGAAGAGTTTGTGAAAGATGCGAAAAACTACATTAATAGTGATGAGATCATTGAGCCTACCATCAGGCCGGTGTTCACGGGGCCAATGACTATCAGAATCCATGAGGCAGATGGTACGCCGTATGAACATGTTGTCAATATTAAGGATTCGTTCACGAAATTGGACATTCAGTACAATACGAAGTATAAGCGGCTAAAGCGACATCTAAGGCAACGAGACAAGCAGGGCGCAAGCTCCATGCCGAATACCACTGTAGCTGCCACCACTGCTTCGTCCGGAGATGTCATGGATGATGGAGAGCTTGATGGCGTATTGTTACATTCTCTGGGTGACGTTCTCTCGAGCGAGGCAGATATGGAGGAGTGGCGCCTGACGGAGTGGACTAAAGAGGAGGAGGACTCAATGACGAATGAAGCGTTTGAGTGGCTTCGTGTCGATTCTGATTTCGAGTGGATATGCGTTATTTACATTAATCAGCCAGATTACATGTATGCATCACAATTGCAACAAGATCGGGATGTAGTCGCACAGTATGAGTGTATCAGATATTTTGCCGATGCAAAGCCTGCGCAAATTTACTCCACTATTTTGGTGAGGACTCTGATGGATAGGAGGTATTACTATGGTATTCGTACAGAGGCGGCCTTGGCGCTAGCGAAAGTAAGAAAACTAAATCTTAGCTGTAACAACCATGTTATCTGACTTTCTGTAGTATGCCACCGCTGAGTTGGATTGGATAGGGCGTTATCATCTCTTAAAGGCGTTTCAGGCCATATTCTGCTTCCCCGATTCACTGATCCCGCAGGCGAATGACTTCTCCGATGTTCCGACGTACTTTCTTCAGAAGACCATACCACTAGCTCTGTCGCATATCAAAGATAATACCGGTACTACTCCGCTCCCCGTCAAAGAGTTTCTACTTGATTTGCTTCGATACAACGAGAACTCCAACAATGCAGTACGTTCCTATTTTCCTTCTTATAGCTCTCTATTCTGATATCACGTTAGTACTCCGATTGCTACTACGTAGGGACTCTCATGACTGCGATCTCAACCTCCCTAGAAGGCTCTTCAGACTCCGCGGTGGAGTTCAACTTCAACTTCGATTTCGATAGTGACAATGGGAACCGAAATAGCGAACAGACGCAGCACGCGAAGTTTGTCGAGAAGGCAATGTCGGAGATTGAACGGTGCCTGCGTATGGACAAGTGGATGCCGAGTTATCATAATTTGGTGTCGATCGTTGCGATTTCGGTGGGTTGTTTGAGCCTGTAGCGGTGACTGAATATGCGTGCTGACTATACAAAGATTAAGGAGAAGCTAAGCCAGCAAGGGATAGCGCAAACGTCTGTTTCCGATCTACTTCCATACACCCACGCTGGAGGGTTTGAGATTTTACGCTTAGCTGCATTCTCAGCCATTCTGAGTATTCCCGATCTATATGCGGCCCCAAAACATGGGGCGGTCTTGAAGTATATCTTCAATACAATCCAGACCGATTCATCGTATAATGTCCGCCTTGGGTTGATCAAGCTACTTGGTGTTTCATTCGGCAAGATCAGTATGCACAAATATGGAGGTGCCAAGGCAAACGGCGGTGGTGTGGGGAAATTTATGATTGTTGAGGAAAGTGGCGTCGAAGCCACGGAGTGGCGTCAAGAAGAGTTTAGAAGATCTAACGTGGAGGGATGCATAGAAATTGTGAAGGAGCAATTCTCGGAAGTTGAGGCGCTGAAAATAGGGTTGTGGGAGTTGCTGGCCTCGTCCTTTCTTGGAATTTTGGAAAAGAGAATTGTGCTGGACATGTGCACTATTCTTTACGAAGTGCGCAAATCACGGCTTGTCAAGCTCAGAATTCCGGATCGGAAGCAGGTCACAGCAAAGAACCTCGGTAAGGGAAAGATTCTTATTCACCGAACCGAGAAACCTAGGGAGGTCCCGCCACCACCGCTACCGCCGGATCCTTCTTCTCCCACAAAGGAATCGGCAATTAAGCTTGCGCGTGGCGGCGGGACAGATCGAAAGTCAAGGGCAATTACGCTTCCGATTCCTCAGAATAGGATCAAGTTGAACCTTAAGTTGAAATAGAGTTCGCATATGGGGCGTGGTTTTGACTCTCTGCTATTGCAATTGTATTATAGGGATGGGTATACAGTATATTAAATTTTAACGCAATAGTAGTAGCTGGACCTTTGTCTTGGATGCCATTACTTTGTGACTAAGCACTTAATCCCAACCTAAGGTGTGTCATACAGTAATTATGAAGATAGTTATATCATCAGCAATTGCCTAGTAGAAAACAAGATTATGAGATGCATATTATGCCATGAACACCAACACCGACACTGCTCAAGTCTAGGACTCGACGCAATTAGTGTCCTATTGAACAAATTCTGTAATCAATTAACCCAAGATCCATCCAAAAACTATATCCCATTGTGCACCTATTCATATTATCATCACAACTGCGGTTGCTGTGTCTGTTGCTGTAAATGCTGTAATTGTTCCTGTTGCTGTTGTTGTTGCTCTACTCTCTGCAGCCTATACCTACTCAGTGTATTCGACACCAACTTCGGATCCACATCTGGTAGCCCCTTTTCCATCCGCTTCGCATTTATAATCTTGACCGGGATACTCCTCGTAACGTCCGACCCAACATAGCTCAAATCTTTGAGAAGATTCTTCTCCTCGGCAGTCAACGACTTCTTTTTGATCAGCTCCTGCGCAAACCCGTGGTTGTGCAGGACATTTGACGACTTGATGTACCAGCACCCGGATTTTTTATTATGCCAGCAATTCAGGAAAAACGGACAACCCGTTGACCGCGTGGTCCCGTAACTCGCCCGTCGCTTTCCGGGGTCGGAAGTCCTAATATATTTCGACGTCTTGGCCCGCTTCCAACACTGGATCCGGATATGTTCGGGGCGTGATGACGTGCGCGATAGACGGAAACCGCATAGACTGGCATATCGATTGAGGTGGTTCAGGAGCGCGTCTTTGGAGGGGAAGGTTTGTGAAATGTCGATCGGTTCATCGGGGGCGAGGAGGATGCTGTCATTGGCAGTGTCTTGCAGATGGACCGTGCCGGTCGCTATTTGACGCTGCTGTTGTTGTTGTCGTTCTTGTTGCTCTTGTTGTTGCTGAAGTTGCTGCAGTTGGTGGTCGATATCGTGAATCTGGTGGTGGCTGTGGTGAACGTGATGATGATGACGATGATGCAGGGCGACTGCCTGGGGTAGCTGGGACGCGAGAGATAAGTGACTAGCGGATGCTAACGTCGGATCTTGGAGGTGTACCGGTGAGATCGAAGATGTAACTGGGAAAGCATTCAATTAATCATCATCCAAATGTTTACGAACACCGCGACATGATGACCCCAGCTGGCGGGGTCCAAATGACAGTCGAACTCACAGTCTGTAATATCCATCTTTTCAACTCAGCCTTCAACACCAGCCAGTGCAAGACGTCGAGTTGCAGTCACTATATGTTTGAGATTCGAAAAAAGAAACGGAGTGTCGACTAAAATTTGGCAAGGTTGAGGCTGGCCGTTGGAAGTATCGAAGCAAAGAATCGAATCAACTTCCCGACTTAATAGGCCCTAACCACAGATTGAAGTTGCCGCGCCAACGAAGGTACCCTGGGACTTTCTTCGTTTTGGTGGTTTCTATATTCACTGTCAATCTTCCAGTCACCTACAATATGCAAGTGCATAAATAGCATTAAGCAACTACTACAAATACCTTTGTTGATGGCCAAGATAATAAAAAGAGCGCTTCAACTAGTTTGGATCCACCATTTCAATCAACGTGAGGCGGACACAGTACTCTAGGCATAGATTGATTAACAGTGTTATATCTATCAATGACGCCTTCCTAAACTCTCGTTCGAGAGTGCGTGCTGCCTCCAGACAATCAAGGCGACTGGGATCCCACTGATATAAATTTGACTCTTTCCCGACCTTGTCACTAGGTGTAAATTGGTAACGGACGAATAACTTAGTAGAGTTAAAAGACGATGTTACGGCGCTGCAACAGACGTGAGATTAAGTGTGAAAATCAGGAAGGGTTCTGCGAGAAGGCATGTTGAGAGACGAGAATCCTTCGGTTTACCACTGGCTCTTTGCAATTAATATTAGTATCTAATTTATTGACCTCGCTGAGCTGATGAAGGGTTTTAAAAACAGAGTGATCATCGAAAAGGATCTTTAGACACATGATCATCAGAATAGGTCCTCACGGCGGCCGCAGGGATGGTTATGAACTGTTACTAGCAGGTACAAGAGAAATGTTCCAAGCTCATGAAGCGCACTAGCCGGAGATGAAGATAGACTTTGAAGCGCCAATGAGCCGCATAAAAGACCAATATCCAATTAAAGTGCAATGAATTAATGGATCTTAAAGACGATGTGCCGAGGATATGTTGCCTTGCTGGTTCGGATACATGTACAAGAGAGAAGCCGAGTTTTGACGGGTCACAGCTCTCGGAGAACAATAAGAAGGGATTTGAAGCTAGAAGTAGATGCCCCGCAACTCTCGGCAGGGGGTCTGAGGGGGGTGCGAGAAACAGCCGCGGAACAAAATATTCAGTGCGGCTCAAATTTCTTTGCATCAACAGAATTTTAGGGATAGGAACTGCCGTTTTCAAATTCCATCTTCTCTATACACTAATGCTTAATTGAGAATGACAGATGAATTTGATAATATTCTTTTTAACATTGGTCTCGTAAACTGCATTGGCACAGTTGAATGGACTCGATCGCGTATGGCCAACTCGTCAAGGTGACGTCATTATCCACGCCCTAGGTCGGAGCTAGAACCCCGGTCTCGGTGATTCGCTAAATCGTACTGTGTCTAACCTTGGTGCAGGAGCTGAACCTGCAGTACAACTCTATAATGTCATATGAGGTCTTCGCTTGCCATTACTCCAGGTGCTGTACATTTTAAGTGACAATGTTTCATTGAGTCAACCTTCAACTAGTGCCATCAGTGTGCAAGCTCTTTCGTGAATCGGCGATTCTCGGCCAGATCGGATTTGATTGTCGTTATGAGCGAATTTCTGAGGAATGCATGCTATTTAGAGGCAGCATTGCGGGAATAGCTCTGCCAAGTGATATTATCCTTCTTCGTTTTAGGTTTGAACCTGTGGAGGACGAAGATCAGCGATGTGTATTAGATTGACTAGACGGCAAGATTGTTCGGCGTTTCCAAACGCGAGATGGTGCGGCGCTCCACCGCACCAGACGCGCTTGACCAAAAGCGGAAATAATTAGGATGAGAGTAGCGCGTCGGGCCGACAGCCGACGGCGGAGGGAGCCGGCTCAGAATTTTAGTTAAACTCATCGCCCAATTTGTGTCGCTCGAACCTTAATTCCGAAAGACCGAAAACTTACTCTTTTCTTTCTCTTCATCTCCGGCTTACAAATGTTTTATTCCATTCTTGAGGAAATACGCGTTGTCAGGTTTCAGATGGTTGCCCATCTTCAGAGAATATCCATGTGTCCGCGATATCCTCGACCTGGTCAACAATCTTCAACGCACGCTGTCAAGAAGATCCCAAAAAATTCAAGAAAGAATTCCATACTCTAACGAAGGAGATATCGCAATGCCGACCACCGTGTCTGACTCAGTCCCAGTCGGTCTCGTCGACGGCAGCGAGTCGTCCGATGAGAAAAAGTCTTCTGTCGACCTCGAAATGCACGATGAGCCCGTTTCGAAAGATTACGAATCCAGGAATCCGATGGCGGATATTCCAAATGGCGGGTTAGCTGCATGGATGCAAGTATCTGGCTCGTTCGTCCTCTTTTTTAATAGTTGGTAAGTAGAGCTTATTGATATTTGGAGCAGCCAGTTGCTAACTGAAATTTACAGGGGCATATCGAACACTTTCGGTGCATTCGAGAATTACTACACCGTCAGCGGTCTGTCGCATAAGACAGCTAGTGACATCGCGTGGATAGGGTCAATTCAGTCCTTCCTTCTGCTCCTCATTGGCGTCATTACTGGTCCCCTCTTCGACCGCGGTCACTTCCGTTTCCTTGTATTAACAGGAACTTTCCTGGTCGTCTTTGGCATGATGATGACTAGCATCTGCAAGGAATACTGGCAGGTCATGCTCTCACAGGCTCTGCTTGTTGGTCTTGGAAGCGGGTGTCTTTTTGTCCCTAGTGTAGCCGTTCTACCGACATACTTCTCTACTAAGCGCTCACTTGCGACTGGCATCGCGGCTTCCGGTTCCTCCCTCGGCGGCGTCATCTATCCCATAATCTTCCATCGCCTCCAACCACGCGTCGGCTTCGGCTGGTCCACGCGCGTGATCGCCTTCATCATGCTCGGAACGCAGGTTTTCGCGATTTCCGTTATGCGCGTTCGCGTTCTTCCAGCGACAAAACGTCGTCTTTTCGACAAAACAGCCCTAACTGATGTTCCCTACCTTACTTTCACAATGGTCACTTTCTTCGGATTCGTCGGTGTCTATATTCCCTTCTACTATCTCTCCTCTTTCGCCGTACAAAAACACCTCTTCAGCGAAGACCGCGCGTTCTACATGCTGAGCATCCTCAACGCGGCCTCCATATTTGGTCGCATTGTTCCGAACTTCATCGCCGACAAGGTCGGCCCGCTTAACATTCTCACACCCTTCACTTTCTGCACAATGATCGTCGCGTTCTGCTGGATCCCTGTGTCTTCAGTGGCAGGCGTCGTTTGCATAGCGTTCTTCTACGGGTTCTTCTCGGGCGCGTTTGTCTCCGTCCCCCCGTCGGTGCTAGTTACGATGTCGCCACTTCATCTTATCGGTACGCGGATGGGCATGTGTTTCGCGATGGCGGGCTTGGGCTTGCTGATTGGCACACCTGTCGCCGGCGCATTGCTCAAGACAAAGGCGGAATATACAGGTGCAATCGTCTTTTGCGGCGCGTCCGTAGCAATTTCGTTGGTGCTAGTTATTCTCACGAGATTCGCTAAGGTGGGGTGGGTGTTGAGGGTGAAGGTCTGAGTGTGACGAGTTACTGACAGGAAGAGTACGAAGAGTACGATGATATCATATACGACGTTTGTTCTTGGAGGGGAGAGGACTCGATTAAATTCTTTAGCATTGCATTTGCTAGGTTGCATGGTTATGGGATTGTGTTAGGCTCCTACTTGTTTTACTGCGCATATTTTGGACATTTTGATTATGTAAATAGAAAAGCATCTACAAAGCATATGCCGTCTCAGGAGATCCTCTCATCTAATCTTTTTTTTGAGGATTAATTATCTAATGCACTCTCACTGAACACGGGCAGACATATGCATCGACAGTTCGAGCAGCTAAAACCTACCTAAAATCTATGTGACCAAGTCATCGTTCAATGAAATTTACATCAAGCAACTCCCAGTGGATTGTAGCCAATATTCCTTCATGTATACAACAGTCGAAGGTTCGCTCTAGAAGTCCGCTAATGCATCGCTGTCAGTCTAGTTTTGCTTTGATAGGTGGACGTCAACACGTATAGTTAACTTTCCTTTAAATGTCGCTTAACTCATAGTCCGTTCTATTAATACATACAATGTCTCTCTTATCATAGTCATTGACCAGAAAGTAGCAACTTCGTACGCTGTCGCATCCTGAAGTTTGCACGGTAACGTTGAGCGAATGTTGAGCGTCGCGGTGTGTGCGCGATCGATGCCAGGGTAGGGACGCAGGCACTGCACCGGAACTCTAAACTCGCATCTTCCCGAACGGGAGCAGCAATATTTTTCGCACCAGCTTGGCCGAAATTTTTTTTTTCACTCTACCCACGCCATCACACACACCATTCTTACAGCTTTCAATCACCTTAAAAAAAGAACCTATATAACCTCGTGTTATCTTAGGGACTTAAATTTTGTTTAATCTTTATTTATACACTTGTTCAATTTGTTCGTGTGTATTTACACCGTGAGTGTTCCCTCCTTAACATGCCATTTTTTTTTTCGCCTCTTCCGTGCAAGCATAAGTAGATCTGCACTGTGTTCATGCGCATTTCTTTTGTATCCGTAATCTCATTCACTTTGGATTAATCATTGAACTAACTGGATACTGTGTGTAGGTTCGTAAAGCTTAGTTTAAAAAATGGCCACTGAAGTTTTCGAGGGTGCCATCGGCATTGTATGTTCTTCTTCGGCCTGCCTTACACCTCATAGTAATTGATCGCTAATGCAAATCATCAGGATCTTGGAACGACATACTCGTACGTCACTTGTGCAGAAACCTTTTTTAGCTAATTTCGACCATAATACTAAGCTCTTCAGTTGTGTCGCCACATACGACTCCGCCGTTGAAATTATCGCCAACGAACAGGGAAACCGTGTTACCCCCTCATTCGTCGCTTTTACTGACAAGGAGCGTCTGATCGGTGATGCCGCTAAGAATCAGGCTGCTCTGAACCCGAGGAACACTGTTTTTGATGCTAAGTGCGTATCTAATTGCTGGGACACCAAGTGAAACGTTGACTAATCCTGCTCCAAGGCGTCTCATCGGACGGAGATTTGATGACCCCAGTGTACAGAAGGATGCTAAGACCTGGCCTTTCGCTGTCATCTCTGACCCCTCTGGCCAGCCCTTGATCGAGGTCGACTACCTAGGCGAGAGGAAGACCTTCTCTCCCCAGGAGATCTCATCAATGGTCTTGACCAAGATGAAGGAGATTGCTGAGGCTAAGCTCGCAAAGAAGGTCGAAAAGGCGGTAATCACCGTCCCCGCCTATTTCAACGACTCGCAGCGTCAGGCTACGAAGGATGCGGGAGCCATCGCCGGTCTCAACGTCCTCCGTATCATTAATGAGCCTACTGCAGCTGCCATTGCGTACGGTCTCGGTGCGGGAAAGACCAAGAAGGAGAAGCATGTTCTGATCTTCGACCTAGGTGGTGGTACTTTCGATGTTTCGCTCCTCAAGATCGAGGGCGGAGTTTTCACTGTCAAGGCCACCGCTGGTGACACCCATTTGGGTGGCCAGGACTTCGACACCAACTTACTCGAGCACTTTAAGGCGGAGTTCAAGCGCAAGACCAAACTTGACATCTCGGACGACGCGCGTGCTCTGCGACGTCTTCGTTCCGCGTGCGAGCGGGCCAAGCGTACCCTCTCGTCTGTCACACAGACCACCATCGAGATCGACTCTCTCTTCCAGGGTGAGGACTTCAACTCCAATATCACGCGTGCCCGATTCGAAGATCTGAACGCCGCTCTGTTCAAGAGCACGCTCGCACCTGTTGAGCAGGTTCTCAAGGACTCCAAGGTAGAGAAGGCTGCTGTCGACGAAGTTGTCCTTGTTGGTGGCTCGACACGTATCCCCAAGGTCCAGAAGATGCTGTCCGACTTCTTTGACGGCAAGCAGCTTGAGAAGTCGATTAACCCGGACGAAGCTGTTGCTTACGGTGCGGCTGTCCAGGGTGCCATCCTGACTAACCAAGCTGTCGGCGAAGAGACCGAGGACCTCCTCCTTCTCGACGTTGTCCCTCTTTCTCTTGGCGTCGCCATGGAAGGTAACATCTTCGCGCCAGTTGTTCCCCGTAACACAACCGTCCCGACACTTAAGCGCCGGACTTTCACCACCATCGAGGACCATCAGACCACTGTTCAATTCCCCGTCTACCAGGGCGAGCGTGTCAACTGCTCGGAGAACACTCTTCTCGGCGAGTTTGACCTGAAGGGCATCCCACCCTTGCGCGCTGGAGAGCCTGTTCTTGAGGCTATATTCGAGGTCGATGCCAATGGTATCCTTAAGGTCACCGCTGTCGAGAAATCGACCGGCCGGTCCGCCAATATCACTATCTCCAACAGCGTCGGTAAGCTTTCGTCGCAGGACATCGAGAAGATGATTTCCGACGCAGAGAAGTTCAAGACCGCGGACGAGGCATTCTCCAAGAAGTTTGAGCAGCGTCAGCAACTCGAGAGCTACATCTCTTCAGTCGAGTCGACCGTTACGGACCCCAGTATCTCGCTCAAGATGAAGCGTGGAGCCAAGGACAGGATCGAAAACGCGCTGTCGGATGCGATGGCCGCGCTCGAGATTGACGATGCGACGGCGGATGACCTCAGAAAGGCGGAGTTGATGCTTAAGCGCGTTGTCACCCGATCTCTGTCTACTCGTTAGGTTGGCCGGTGATGAAAGTAGAAGAAGAAAGGTGTTAGGGAATGGGATGTGTTCGGGCAATTTACGTATGGCATAGTCTCAAAGTAGTATAATAAAAGTTGTTTTTGTATGTGCTTTTTTTTAATGGCAGGCCTTTCCTATCTATTGTTCGTTTATAGTACCTGGCATATGTTTATGCGATGCGCCCACAGCTATGTTTAGGAAGTTGAAGTAGAATAGACCGGTGTGAAAAGTTAAAATAAACGACGATGAGACAAACATTATTTCATTAAAATTAACGAAGATGACACCAGCATTATCTATTTTTACACCAAAATATTAACATGTAGCCAATCTAGTTTCCTCTGCAATCACATCCCACTTTCAACTTTACTCTCACACCCAGACTCGGACTCGCATACTGAAGTGTCTCAATCAACATGTAAGCGAGTGTATCCAATCTGCACCGGCCACTGCACTTTCACCTTGTACGCAGCTGCGAGATCCAGTACGAAATTGGGATTGTGGGAGAACGGCCTTCCCACGATAACGGCATCCACACCCTCAGTAAGGACCTTCTCAATGACTTCCGGGGTGTGAATGATGCCCACGGGCGCGACACCAAAGTCTGGTAGCGCCTTCTTGATTGGATACGCAAACGGTGCTTGGAACGCCGGACCATACTCAATCACCCCGTCCGGCGAGACTCCGCCTGAGGACACATCTATCAAATCAACGCCCAATTCCTTGATTATCTTCGCCAGCGCGACCGTGTCGTCGACAGTCCACCCCTCACCTTTGAACTCCAACCTATCCGTGGCCGAAATTCTGAAAAACAAAAGCACGTTGTCTGGAAGGACCGACTTGACCGCCGTGACAATCTCGCTCGCGAACCGGATCCTGTTCTCGAAGCTGCCGCCGTACTCGTCCGTGCGCTTGTTGGTCTTGGGGGAAAGAAACTCGTTGATGAGGTAGCCATGCGCGCCGTGTAGTTCAATGACATCCAGGCCAGCCTTGACTGCGCGCTCGGCTGCCTCCTTGAATTTCTGGACAATTGCCTTGATTTCCGGGACAGTGAGCTCGCGCGGCTCAGCGTAACCCTCATCGAACTTGCCGGGGGAAGGTGCGACGATGGCGTCAGGGTACCCACCTTCCGCGCCAGCATGGGCGTAGTTCCCGGGGAGCCACGGCGCGAGGGTCGAGCCCTTGCGTCCGGCGTGCGCGATTTGGATGCCGACCTTTTGGCCCTGGGAGTGCACAAAGTCGGCGATGCGTTTGAGTGGGGCGATGTGCTCGTCCTTCCAGATCCCTGCGTCATGAGAGGTGATACCGCCCTCGGGAGACACTGCTGAGGCCTCGATGATGGAGAGGGATGCGCCGCGGACAGCGTACGAGCCTATGGCGACCAGGGTCCAGTCAGTAAGGAAGCCGTCATCGTAGGAGTATTGGCACATGGGCGAAACCCAAATGCGGTTCTGGAAGGTGACGCCACGGATGGTGACAGGGGTAAAAGCTTTCGGGGTAGGTGTGCCATCAGGGACGGAGAGAAGGGTGCCCGCAGAGGGAGATTGCAGGGGAGTAAAGTAGGGAGCGCCTTTTGTAATGCGTTAGCATGACCGACGAATCAATTGTCGAGGAAGTGACATTACCAGCAGCAGCCTTAACAATTGTAGCTTCAGACATCTTCGTAGTGGTGAATGAGTTCTGGATAGGCTGAGAAGTAGTTATTGGCTTGGGCATAGAAACGCGAGGGCGAAAGAACAGATGTTGATAACTATCGTACGGCGATAACACACCACACCTGCGAACGACAAATTGAAGCTGATAACGACAATGCCTTCAAATGCCCAGAGATTCAGCCCGAGTTTTATATTTTATCTTCAATTAACGTTTTCTACGCAGTTCTTATTTAAAATTCGAGGTTCTAGTGCAATTGCCTCATGAAATTGCAAGAGGGGCCGAGTGATCGCGTAAGCAAGGTAAATTAGCGCGAGTACCAGTTTGGGATGTCCCGACTCCCGAGGGACACGCCCTTGACTCAGCCGCATGAGCTCATAACGTGCCGAATAGTACCGAACTGGTCCCACACTAATTGATTTACGAACGTTCAGGGTTCTCTTAAATCTTCCGTAGCATCCGAACCCTCCTTGGACAAAATAAAAGAAACTTGTTTGATTACCAAGCCTCAGCGATTGGATACAGTGGCACTTATTGCTTCCGATTGTGCGTTTGCAGACCACAGGCAAGGTAGTTACGGACTGGCGGGACGGCGACGAGGAAAGCCCACTTCACACCTCACATACCAATATCTGCTCGAGCTACAATAAATTAAGTCTTCTGAACAAAACACGATATATGTTATGGAATTATACGCAAAAGTAATTGCATTTTATTATTCACCATAATTAGAAATTTATAGCATAGTGTATCGTAGCACCTTTTAATTTTACTATGCATCTCATTGTGACGTGATCCTTCCAAATATCACGTGACTACATAAACGCAATATTATTCAGTAACGCAATCGTAGCCAAGCCAAAAACGCAAACCTAACCCTGACCAAATAATGAAACGTACATTACAGATCGGGTTCCGTAGCTGATTTAAGGTTAACCAAATGTATTCTAGGAAAAACCCGGCATCCACGCCCGAAATAACTCTATATGCTTAGTTAATACTTTTTGCGACAGAAGCTACCAGTCATGAGTCAATCTCCTCATGACATATTTCTCCGAGTTGCCAACTATATTTCCAATCATTCTCAAAAGTGCCAACTACATGCAACCTTACAAATACATTACACTTCAAACTGACATTAATTACATCACATTAACGGACCCTTGCAGTATCCCTGTCCAACCATATGCAAAACATCACGTCAAATAACAGATTCTCTTAAACAATCCATACTCCAGTTTCCTTTGCCTTCCATGCGTATATGCCGTCTTTCTCGTCATTGAGTTCTTTCAATAGTTCACGGGTTAGATCAACACCCCTCCCACAACCGCCGCGGCTACCGCAACAACAAGATACAACGTCGCTGCAACGCCACCATCAAATCCAACATTCTTTATACCCGAGGCCGAAGTGGTTGCGGTTGGTGACACTACAGCACCGGTACCGAACCCGTTATATACAATCTCCGACGATGCCGACGAAGAAGCAGCGGACGTAATCGGTATGCTTGCCGAGGACGTTGTCGACAGCGTGGCAGTACGCGACACGGAATAGCTGGAAGTGCTGTTAACCCGCTTCGGATTCGTCGCACCGCAAGGTTTGCTCGTCCGACACGCCGTCACGCAGTCGTTATCTGATCCACAGTTCACCACGCAGAGCTATATCCTCTGTTAACATTTCGTTCCCAGCACCACCAAAAATGGACTAGATACTTCAAATAAAATTCATACAGTAACTTGCTCCGTGCATATAAAATACGGAATCGTGAGACTAAATTCGCTGATGTTGGGACTCTGCCCGTTGGAACACACGCAGGTGTAAAAAAGATTGTCAGGGTAGCAGCTGTTGGAGGTCACAGTGTAGCCTTGGTCGAGGCAGATAAGAGGGCAGACTGCAACTTCGGAGATACACTATGAAGGAATTTTTAGTTAGACGTGATTAAGGCAAAGGAAAGAGAAGGAATGGAAAGTACCCAAGATCTACGGATGTCACTGGAGACGGCGGAGGGGTCGAATGGAGGATACGTTTGCGCTTGTATCTGAGGAACAATGAGGGCGAGAAGTGAGAAGACATGCTGTGTTGGTCTTAGCGGGATCGAACTTATAAATATTGACGAAATAAGCATACCAAACTTGATCCTGTGAATATAACCATCTTCTATCTTTAACTTTAGTCAATCGAAAGTAGAATACAGTAGTCAAGCGCAACAGAGCATCCAGGAAAAAGTTGGAGACCTCAGTCCTATTTAAAGCCACCACAGAACGAGGGGCTTTTCATTACATGACAGTGGCGCGCCATATTTGACATGCAAGGCTGTCAGAGTCTGATGGACATGTTAGCGAGCCAAAGTGTCAATGCGCCACCATCGATTGATCCTGCGCCAAGAGACCTATCAGAGAGCTGGGGGATTTTTCGACAAAGAATTGGGTCCGAGATGAGAGTAGACGAAAGGATGTGCATAAAAATAGAACCAGACCTAATATCGTTCGCGGTTGCCGTTCAGGGGCTTCGCAACTATGATTGGAGCCTAATATATAGAGTTCGAGTGACACATTTGTAGGAATCATGATATAACTTGAATTGTTGGCTCATTATTAATTTGAATGACTTTCTAAAAGTAGTAATAGTCGTAATTACTACTCATTGTCGTAGTTTAGGATGTTCCAACTGAGTGCAACGTAAGGGGTCCCCTTCGGTTTCGGAGATTTTGACGACGCTGCGTCGTAGCCCGTGACCTGGGCCGACGCCATTATATTATAACCTGCCCCCCCTAAATATCGAAGAACTTGGTTGGACCCATCCATACATTGCAAATCTCTTGCTAATACGAACTGAAACTAGTTAAACCATCGTCGTCACTGCAAAACAGCACGCACGTAGAAGAGGACGCGAATCAGAAGAGACTTTGTTCCGAGAGACTACGGCTTTAAGAGCGGGCGGAAGCGGCCGCGTTTTGTTGAGCTACCACTACCACGCCTGGCAACGCCGCAGTGTCTACTGGACCGCTTCCGTACGTCACTAGCCACCTGCATGCGCCCGGGCACAAGAGCAGCTACGACAGCGACACGCAGTCTCAAGATATCGCACTGAGCAGCTGACGTATGCCGCCGAGCCGAGCAGCAAGCACGAGACCTGCGAATCCGGCATTGAAGCACCACGAAGCCGCGACGAATTGGCGACCAGGATCGCACTCATCTCCAAGGCTGCGAGTTAGCATCCGCCAAAGTCGACTTCGATGATTTGATTTCCACGTGCAAGATTGAGGCAGTGGTATGTCCGGAGGGCTTTAGTATCATTATTATTCATCATTAAAAAGTTTTTATCCCCATAGATGAAATGATTAATAAAGAAATGTAGTTCTTGACATAATACGCATACATCGAATTGAATTTTAAAACCAGATCTTATTAAGTCATTTCGACAATCCACGTAACCTCTGAGAAATATCGCGGTATAGCGTTAATAAGCCTACTTACTGTCTAGCGGAGTGATCACATTCTCCTGACGACCCAACGTCTCAGGACATTCTGAAACAGTCAACTATGACGGATCACGTGTAAAATACTGATTTCAATCCGGCCAAATCCATGTACTGAAAGTTGGAGAGTGTTCATTGGAGATACTGACAGGGCGATGCGTAGTTCATGCAATAATTGCACACTGAGGATCCAGCATGAATGAGTCTGGTCGAAGAAGCCTCAATTGAGACTCGACGAACACCATACGAGGCGACCTGAGGTTGAGTCACTTAGTGGTTTCATCCAACTGTAGAAGCAACGTGAAAGCTTCGCGTGCCTTTTCGAGAGCATCACGAGCTGCGACATTGTAGGGTCCCTTATCGCGTACAAAGGCTGTGGCTTCCTCCAGGTTCGCTCTACTAAAAATGACGTGTTAACGCACAATTAAGACGCGGCATCGTCAATCAAAAACATACATCTGGTTGCACGTAAGAAGTATTTTCTGGAGCTCAGCCAAGATCTGCTGTTGCTCTTCAGAGAGCCTAAAACACCCGTCAGTTAGGATGAACGATTTCCCTGAACCAATAAGGTGCACTTACGCAGTCTTCTCTTCTCGCAATTGGCTCATCTCGCGATCGATCCGCTAAGTGTCCTCTGCTGAAAGTAAGCCGCAAAACTGAAATCGCGATCACGAGGATAGGTAAAGCGCAGTGACACCTCCTGAAAACGGGATGTGTGAAAGGAAGTTGGCAGATTCTGAGGGGATTGTTGACTGTTTACCCTATCCGTCGTCATGAGCCAGCCGCCACGCTCCCGGCCCTTTTTCACGTTTCGAGACGCACACATCTGCACATGTCTGCCACATTGCTGTTGCTTTGAATATCTTTTGCATATGTGCTTTCATCCTGGAGCAATCGGTAGCTTAGATTTGCGCTTTTTTAATACCTTTCTTGTGAAAATCGTCGTGTATTGACTCTCGTGTCTGCTCTCAGATACTTTTTGGGCCACATCTTGTTCCAGGGTCGCACAAGCACGAATACACCGGTCTAACACGCGCTTCTCACAACAATTGAGATATCTCGCGTCCTCCTGTCTATAATCTGGTTTTGCTGTCTCTCTGCCTGCTAATCCTGACGAAGAATTATACCCAGCACTTCGCTATCTTGAATCAGATCAACTGCAATGCCTTCCTCGCCTCTCTCCGGTTCTAGAATTAAGCTTACGGCTGAGGACGTCCGTGCCTACGATGCCTCGAGACGCAGTTATTCTGGGTCCTCTAGCTCGTCGAGTTCCTCTGGTCGCAGCAGCACCGCGTTCATCCTTCCCGACCGCGACTCCAACAGAGATTCTCTCCGTTTGACCCCTGACCCCAAGGTCTTTTCTAACACGCCACTTTCGCGTTTGAACCGTTAGAGCTTGATGGCAGATGAATCGTCACGAGGCAATTTGGTATTACTAGCAGAGAGCGAACTTGCGCGTCAGCGATTAGCTATCATACATATCCAACATCATTATGGTTCGGGCATATAATTTTCCACAATAATATCACAACTTCACATAGTTACGGGAATGCTTGACATAGACTGTGATTTTTCTCCGTCTTACGAAAGCTTTCATGAACAGATAGGCCGAGGAATCTTTACGATGAATGATTTCTAAATTTGCTATGAATATAGTTAGAAAGGTTACACATATGGGTTTAATGCGGGATAATATGGGTTAATAGAATGTATTTATATTGTATCCTAGGAATCTTGCTATTATAACATAATATTCCAAAGAATTTGATCATCAGATCAATTTTATAGAAACTAAAGTATCATTCGTGACCACCGTCATACATAGCAAAGCGAAAGTTTCCCTAACGCATCTCCATAACATCCTATTACTAAACTTAAGCGAAGTTTATAATTAATCACTAGTAACAATTAATACCCATAATGTATAGAATCATTCAATTTTCTTCAACTTCTTGCGATATCATAAATCTACGTCTGCTAAGCGGCAATCGCTGCACCTACATTCGTCAATGTCGAGCGACCTCCACCCTGAGTATGACGTGCTTTGCGGGCTCTCTAAATCGTACCACGTTCTCCTTAGCGCTTCACCACATCTCCAGAACAGCGTGTCATACAAGTCAATATAACTAAAACCATTCAGAGGATCTGCCTCTGTAGATGTGACACTGCAACTGCGCATATTTCTAATGACATGGTCCCCATGGAAACGCGATAGTAGATCCCGTATTATTGAAGACACAACAAATGAGGCATTAACAAACAGAAATCATCGGAAGTCGAAATGATAGATGATTCCCGGTCTTCGCATATTGCGGCGCGTAAATTTGTAGAGCGTTCCACATGTAACTTGGTGCTATCTCGATTGTATATCCTGTATCAAATAGACACCATGCCATCTGGAACGTCTCAATATATAGTTTCTGCTTTGGATTTTTGAGCATATGTTTGTAACTAACATATCAAATATAATGGGCAGGGAGTTTCATGCCATGACGCGTTGCTCTCCATTGTCTTTGAAGTTCTGGCGGCCTTAGATCCGACATTTGCCGCCCATTGCCGACTGCCGAATGGCGTTGTTCACAGTACGGAGTTAAGAAACTCTATCTCAAGTCTCCCCCTGACAAACGCCTCACAGAATTCGTCATTTCTTTTATAAAGGATAGCGTCTTAGCGCGAGACGTCGTGACTTATTATTAAGCCGCCGAGCTTACTTGATGCTGGTTACTAGTCGCCATCTGATTCCCACGATTGGCAACACCTCCCCCTTCAAGCATTCCCAAACGACAAGCGATAATAATCCGTCGGTTGTCCAATTATTTTCCGTAAACAAATTTGAATAGATTTCGTACTCGATTGCCTCGTTTAGATCCATCAATTGCTTAGTATTCGCAGAATGTCGTCGGTTCCAGCAATCCAGCATGCTTACTTCGTCCCCCGCAACGGTGGCCGCGATGTCTTGGAGTACAAGGAAACGGCTGTGCCAACAATTTCCGAGAAGCAGGTGCTTGTAAAGAACGCGTACGCCGGACTTAGTAAGTTGATCAGTGAGTTTGTGAGGGCATTGAGAGTCAATACTGACGATTAGACAGACTTTATCGACTCATACTTCCGCTCCGGTCTTTATCCCTCCAACCCTCCCTACATCGTTGGTCGGGAAGCCTCCGGTACAGTGGTTGCTGTGGGATCTGAGGTCAAGAAGATCAAGGTGGACGACCGTGTGGCGTACATGGGCGCGGCTGCCTTCGCCGAGTACACCGCCGTCGATGAGGCTTCTGTTTCCCAGGTCCCCGACGGTATCGATCTGGAGAGAGCCGCTGCGTCGCTGCTGCAGGGATTGACCGCCATCACACTTGTGAAGGAAGCATACGAGGTGAAGAAGGGTGACTGGATCTTGGTGCAGGCTGCGGCGGGTGGTATGGGCCTGCTACTGTGCCAGTTGATCAAGAACATTGGCGCCCATGCGATCGGTACCGTTTCGACGGAGGCAAAGGCCAAGCTTGCCGAGGAGGCTGGTGCGGAGTATGTCATTAACTACTCTACGGAGGAGGACTATGTCAAGAAGGTTCTCGAGCTTACTGGTGGGAAGGGAGTGCACTGCGTTTTTGACGGAGTCGGAAAATCGACATTTGAGGGCTCGTTTGCTTCGACAAGGCGGAAGGGCTCGCTTATCACTTTCGGGAACGCGAGCGGTGCGGTTCCACCACTTAATCTTGCCAGGCTGTCACAGAAGAATTTGAAGGTGATGAGGCCGACCCTGACCAATTTTATCTCCGAGCCAGAGGAATTTGACTTTTTTACTAAACTGCTGTGGGACTCTGTGAAGAGCGGGAGCCTAAATATTGCGATCTACAATACCTATCCGCTGGCGGACTATCCTAAGGCGGCGGAGGCGTTGGAGGAGAGACAGTCGACTGGCAAGGTGGTACTTAAGATCGGTTAGAGAGTTCCGAGGACTTGGGCTCTGCGAATTAAACACCCCGGTAGGGAATAGACAATAATATATTAGACGCCATCCTCTGCGAAATCTGTATCCAATGCAAAACTCAATTTAAATAGTATCCAAGAACTCCATAAATAACTGTTTAAGATTGTATATGCCCTCCAATGCGTTCTTATCCTTTCCGTGCCCTGTGGTCCAAGTGGCATGAGCAAAATCAATCAACTTGACACGACATATTGGTTTCTCGTCTTCTACATCATTGTCATCAGCGATCGTGAGATTAGCGTCAGCTGCAACAGAGATCTGCTCCACGATTTGGCCGTCAATCTCCACTGTTTCACTAACCATCATTTCCATCTCTTCCTCTGTGATCTCGTCGTCACTCTCTGAACTGTCAGTTATTAGCTTTTCCTCCTTCTCCGACTTCAGCGCAGCATTCAAGGCATCGACATCGGTCTCATATGCGAGTAGTATACTGGCCGAGTACATCCTCGACTCCTCAGTCTCGACTGCCTGAGCAATCTCCTCAATTCCCTCGATCATCCTGACGACCACTTCGCGCATTTTGTCCTTTCCCAGTTCCTGCGACACGAAATCCTCAATTCCTTTCGCAACGGTCTCCTTATCAAACAATCGCCCGTACGATTTATCGTAAACCACGAACGCCCCTATTTCCCCATTCCACACTTTCATCCCTGCAACGCGCATCGCCAACGACCCACTAGTCGTACTCTCAGCTACTGCATCCAACCGCTTCCGCTTCTCTTCCGATGCGGCATTATCCCATAATTGTCGTCCCAACTTGACATCCATGACCGACGACCTCACGAACCCCGCCGTGAGATTCTCAAGAACAACTGCCCGCTCAGCACCCTTCGTGATGTGCACTTCTCCGGCATCCAGATCAGCTTCGGTCTGCTGCTCTGCCAGCTCGAGAACGCCGTAGAATTTGGGCGTTACCCGCGCGAATGCGATGTGATGCTGAAGGGACTCGTAGAATTCGATCTCTGCCTTGACGGAGGGCTTGATGACCAGAGCACCTGATGGATCTTGAAGCACGCCATCATGGCCAGCAACTTTGTGGTCGAAAGAGACGGTGGTGGAAAGGTCGATTTGCAAAGGGGGACTCATGCTTGTGACCGTGAGGAGAGATAAATTATTGGGCATGAGGTGTGCCTGGTGAGCGCGGGGTTGAGGCGCCGGTGCGGCCAGAAAGCCTGAGAGTGTCGGGATTTTCGATTTGGATTTTTGTCTGGGGATCTTACAAGCATACTACCTCCACAATGTATCAAAGTCCAGCCATTTAGGCACCATTTGATGGAATAGAACTTCAAATATTATCGGTGATTTATTCCGCCATTTCAAATCACCGTGATCGGCAAAGGGCGTGTGATCGACGACTGTCACTCGCAGCCAAAGAGACAAGATGTCCTGTGCTGATCTGGATCGATTCGCCCATAACGCTCTAACTACTATTACAGGTGGTGAGGTAGGTGGCTCTATTACTCTAGAAAATGTTATAGGTGTGGGCTCATATGACACCACTTCTATCACTGCTGAATCCGAAGTTGCGACTAAAATCGCCGACTCAACTGAACCAGTTGAAACAAGTATAGAAGTGCCATCGAAGAAGAAAAAGAAGAAAGCAAAAAAAAAGAAAGGGAAGTCTCAAAAGGCAGAGGAACGAGGTAACGGTTTCGAGGAGTACTATGCCGAGAACCCAATATCACCAGCACAATGGCTTGAAGAGCGAGAGCTATATGACCCGAAGACTCACAGTTTCCGCGAGAGGATAGACGCGTGTTTGGTGAAATATAGGAAGAAGCGGTATTTGGATGGACATAGGGCAAGAATATTCCAAGTCTACCTGAGTTTTGGGAAGATTTATAAGCCGAGAGCTGATAACACAAATTCTGAGCCGAGAGAAGAGGAGGAACATGATGAGGTAGAAGTTAACAGAGAGGGCAAGGAGGAAGACAATGGCACGAGCTCTATAACGTATGATGAGGTGCTCGATGTAGAAGATTGGACGCTCAGAGCACAAAAGTTCTTTGCACATCATCTTCCTCTGTTCTTGAATCTCAGGACCGAAGCCGAATTACTGGAAGCAATTAATGTCGTCCAGAACTTTACGCGATATGTAAGATTGCATCTTCGATGGCATAGTCTCAGCCACAAAACTAACCGTCTCTAGCTCCTTTATCACGAAGTTTGCCCTGAATTTACGCCTGCTCTCAAAGCCACACTCTCATACTCGAAAATAGCTGCCCACGAACTTCCGGCTTCAAAACGCCTTGCTAACCTCCTCCCCGGGCGATTCAATACCGCCGCATCGATTATCTTTGGTGGGCAGTACGGGTACCTCAACAAAGGGAATCCTCAACCATTTTTCGCTTCATATCTTGAGCCAGACGAAGACGAAGTGAGAGAAAGCAAAGACGCGATCGTGCTTGGTGAACAGGCGGACGACAGTTATGAGACAACAGAGGATTCTCGAATCACTGAGGACACACGCGACACTGAAATCGAGACGACATCACAACAACGAGAGGTTTTATTGGAGTTTAAGAAGGAGCTGGATAAGGATGATTTGGCAAGTGTCTCAGAGGAAGATGAACCAGTCAAACCACATGAGAAGGAACAAATACAGCTAGAAGATGGGATGGAGGAGAGCGAGCGATCCGAGAAGACCGAGGAGGAGCTGTCGCCAGAGGAAGTGCTTTGGAAACAACAAGAGGAGGATATGGCGAAGCGCGCAGAGCGTGTGAAGACCTGGGAGGAGAGCGGGCCACAAGTTCATGTTCAGCAGAGTACGGAATGGACGGAAGATAAGGATTTCAATGAGCGGATGGACCCCGACCGTGAGGAACCATGGGAAGAGTTGCCGGCTCGATCATGGATCGACGTGAGCATCAACGAAGAAGAAGCTAGGAAGATAGTTGCGCGCGTGCTGTTCAATGAAGATGACGAGAAGGCGTTGATGAAGCTCACCGGTACATCGTACCTCGAGGAGCAGGACATGCCTGTGGAGGTCGTCGAGATAGGAACATTGCAGGGAGATGCGACACTTTCAGGTGAGGACGATAAGAATATTCTAGGAAAGGTCATTGTGCGACCGTGGTGGCATGTGGATGAGTTGGAACAGATGCCAGCTGAGAGTCCTTTCCCTGAAGACGAGAAGTTCACGATCTTGCTGGAGCGGAGTATTCTTGAGAATATGTTCGAGGGCATGAAGTTAGACGCGACATTTCGACGACTCTCAGACGGCACTGTTGTTTTTGATCATCTTGTGGTACGTGCAATTCTGTCATTTTTTGTCTATCGAGAAACGAGTTCTTCGCTAACTTGCTTTAAACTATATATAGACAATTATGTGCTCGTTTTATATCAATTCTACACCAACCGGCGATTAGATGTACGATATATCGAGTGATTTAAAATTTTCTTGAAGTGTAGATACTAGAAAATGGTGGGATATGGTGTGACTTTCTTGTTGAATAATAAAGTTTACATTTTCTTTTGCAAAGAAATAGACGCATCGTTGTGATCTGGAAGCGAATGCCTATATTTCTTCGAAATGCTCTCGCGAAGTATTGCAGGCCCGTCGTGATCTTGGTCGTGTCATTTGAGGTCTCTGCATCATTACACGACTTTTCTGGTAGTATGTATATCTTACGGTTGGAATTGACATTGTTTTTGCCATGCGAACATTCCCAGCGGTTTACTTGGGATAGGTGACATGATATTATCACGTGGCTTGGTCCCAGGGCCCTAAAAAAAATCTGTTTCAGCCTCCGGGATTGTGCCTGAGCGAACTTTCATCTCGTCTCATCCGCGAAAAGGATATCATATCGTTATATCCTCAGTTCCCTGCTTTGACCCTGCTTTCAAAGCAGGACTGAGATCGACTCGTGATTCTGACTCCATTTGCGTCGGCTGTTGCTGTGACAGCAGACCCTGACTGTTTTGATCTAACGAGATCGGAGATGAGCCATGCTGCATGCACGGGTTTCGGGGGTGCACAATACCATCGCCCAAAACATGCTAGTGCGGCTGCGGCTTCACTTCTGATTCGTCTCATCTATAGAAACCTTCTGCGCGTGAAGAAAAGTTGAGCATGACTTATACGGTTTTTTCACACACAAAAGCATTGTACCCGTCCATGCAATTCGCTCATGCTAGCTCTCTCAGGCATGGCTGCCGCGAAAACCATGCGCTAGTAGCTCTTGGCTCCATTGTAATGTTTACCTGCTGCTGTTTTCGTCTTTCGAATGGACGCGAGCGCACGAAGAGGCCCCGAGGATGGACCCGCAAGGGCATTCGGTTGCCAGATGTGATTCCGCTCTCTCGGCTGCATTTCGACTTTCAATTTTTTCGTTTCGTTTCCTCCCCTTAGTCACCCTCTTTATTTCTAGATCCTCTGGTGGGAACTTCTGTTCGTTTTTCAAAGACTCTCCGAGCACTTTATACCTTTAGGCACAGCTGGTCTGCGGCATATCATTCACTTCTTACGTAGTCGATTTCAACATTGTTCTTGACTATTAGCTGCTGGTTGGCTATATATCCTCGATCCGGATCGAACATCTTTCCCTCTATAATTATTGTAGCAGTAAGGTCAATTGCTGGTCAATTGTCTTTTTATTCAGTCGTTTTTTCAACATCAATCGATTGATCGCTATTCACAAGCTCACTACAGCAACGTCAGCATTCGTCATGGCGCGCAGCAGTCTCTGGTTGTATGTCATGAGCTGCATGTTATCGCTTGCACAGACAATTCAGGGATTTGATCCCTCGAGCAACTCGAATACGGCACTGTACTGGGGTCAGAATTCATTTGGACAAATTGGGTCTCAACAGAATCTGGCGACATACTGTCAAGATTCTACGAATGATGTTAGAATATTGTAGTGTAGAATCGAGAGCCGAGAAAATGCTAACCACACTATCATAGATTGTTATCCTTGCGTTTGTCTACATCTTCTTTGACTCCTCTTCCGGTCTTCCAGAGATTAACTTTGCAGGGTCCTGTGAGTGTTCCTCTCTATGCCGTGAGGAGGACCATTATGCTAACTCATTCATGAAGGTGAGGGTACTTATTTCGGCGGAACATCCCTACTTCAATGCCCTCAGATTGAGTTAGTGCCAACTTGCTAGATCAAGTTTTAATGCAACACTGACCAGCCTGTCTAGGGCCGATATTCTTACATGCCAGGCCAACGGAAAGAAGATCCTCCTCTCACTCGGAGGAGCTTCTGGATCTTACGGTTTCAGCTCCGAGTCTCAGGCCGAAGAATTCGCTACCACCGTATGGGATCTTTTCGGAGGTGGCTCATCTGAGACTCGTCCATTCGGTACGGCGGTCGTCGACGGTTTCGACCTTGACATCGAGGGTGGTAGCTCGACTGGATACGCCGCATTTGTTACCGCTTTGCGCAGCCTCTACGACAGCTACGCGGACAAACCAATGTATATCTCCGGCGCTCCTCAATGCCCTATGCCAGACGCATTCCTGAATGACGCGATGATGAACTCTTACTTTGATTTCTACTTTGTCCAGTTCTTCAACAACTACTGCGGCATGGACCAGTGGAGTGCGACTCAAGCAACGAACTTCAACTTCGATGCTTGGGACTCGTTCGCGAAGTCGGGAAGTTACAATACGGACGTCAAGGTGTTCTTAGGGGTACCGGCATCGCAGACGGCTGCCGGAACTGGATATGTGGATATCAATACGCTGACTAAGGCTGCTGCTTCGTTGATGCGGACTTACTCGAGCTTCGGTGGAATAATGATGTGGTATATATCCCATAGAGATTTTGTACACAAGTGGTGGCTCACAGGTTTATAGGGATGCTTCTCAAGCATATAACAACATTCCTTCGGACGGTTTGAATTACGCGCAGATTGCCAAGAATGCTCTTGTCTCCGCCGCGGGCCTAGGAACAAGCTCGGCCACTTCTTCCGCTGTTGCGACTGAGTCCGATTTCTCGACGCTGATGCTCTCGACTACCATCGGCGAAGATATCAGCACTACAGCCGCGGCTACCACTACTGAATGGGCTTCTCCTTCCGGTATTGCATCTGTTGGGGAACCGACAGTGACCTCAACCGAAGTCAAGCCAGTCACTGTTATTTCCGTCTCATCGATAGCGTTGACGACTCCCGTCCAGACCTTGGATATTCAACCTTCTACGACCACTGGTTCTGCTACTGCGTCCTACCCTGTAGTCTCAGTTTCGCAGTATTCTCAGGCTGAGCACACTCATAGCGAGCCAGCCGATGGAGCGGTGATGACTTCCTTGATTTCCTACACTAGCACAGCCTATAACACTGCGTTCACATCACCGCTTGAGATTGTCATATATTCGACCGTGACTACGACAGTTGGTGGATGGCCTGAGCCGGTAACCACTGCTGTCGAGCCTACCATCACGATTACATCTGAGGGCCCGGGGTATACGCCCGCAGAGCCAGTTAGCTCCGTTGATACCAGGGCAGCTTCATCAACAGCCCTGCCCTCCAGCTCAGAGCCGACTGTTAGTTCGTATACTGTCGTCACTCCTGGATATATCGAAACCTTGACCTCGGAAATCACATCCGAAGCTGCACCGACTCTTACGGCGACTTCGACGGAAGTCCTTTTGACGACTACCATGATAGATTCTCCTAGCGCGCTATCGACTGATGGCTCTTTCAATACTCCTGCTACAAACTCTGATACTCTCTCTAATGTGCCAGCTACTTCTTCGTACACAGCCTCATCGAGTCAAGGTCCGCAATCTGCTGAGCCTACTACGACATCCTCTCTGACCTTCGTGACCAACCCACCTTGGACTGCTACTTTTACCTCCACTGCGAGCACAGGCACTTCGACTGCCGGTTGTCCTGTCGACGGACAGCCTTGCGCCGTTCATGGCGAGCTGGCTTGTAACGGTTACTCTTACGGTCAATGCGTGTGGGGGACTTGGGTCGTGCGGCAGTGCTACACTGGTCTGGCATGCATGAACGATGGCTCCTATGTCTATTGTGATTACCCCGGCCCAGAGAGCGTTAGCAGCTGCACTGCCACGTCATCGTCCCCGCTAACAGTGAGGAACACCGCCAAGCGTCAGCATCGTCATGCCCATACGAAGCGGAATCCGTTCTACTCGCCATTCTATGATCCTGAGCTCGGAAGAAAGTACTTCCCTCATGTTCCAGTCCGTAGGCGCGACGAAGTTGCCGTCCTCAAGGACGAGATTGCGACTGTGAAGGATGAGGTTGATATCATGGGATTAGCGTCAAACAGGTCAATGACTGCGAGCGCCGTCGCTTCTAAGGCTACTGACGCGGATGTTTACTGTACGGCTCCGGTAACGAGCACCGTCGTTTCGCCGACTCCGACTGTTATCCAGCAACTGCTATTTTCAGGTGTCGTGACTGGCACTACTACTGCTACTCTCACTGCGTCCAGCACGGGCTCATCCGCGGTAGACGAAGCGGCAAGCATCAACCTGGCGAATGCAAGCGATGACGGTAACGGTGACCGCGAGGACGAAGGTTCATCAACCCAATATCTCCTTCGCATCTCCACACAGCGACTCAATTCGACCAACTTCGTCGGTACTCTGTATGCCGCGCCATTGACGAACACCCCAATCGGTCAAACATGGCACTTCAACTTCACGAGCTCCGATATCATTGATGGCGTAAGCAGAGGAACGCTCTCCTCGTTGAGCGACAATGTCTACCAGATCTCGAGTGTTGCAACGGAGGAGGCGAGGAGTTATATGGCCGTTATGATCAAGTTTTGGGGACGTTATGCGAATAGGGAGTGAGCCGTTGACGAATGAAGTATCTTCTTAACTTCGTTCGGTTCCATATTATTATTTGCGATATTAGTTTTGATTCGTTCAATTAAGGTCTTTTCTCTTTCTCTTTTCTACTTTCAGAAATAGAGATTGTCATTCTTTACATAATTTGGGTGCGTTGGTAGATCATTCTACAATATTCAGGATCTTTTGTTTATTTGTCACTCATTACACCTCATTTTAATTTTGGGCTCACCATTGGTTATAAATGTTTTCTTTGTCACTCATTACATCTGTTTTTAATTTTGGGCTCACCATTGGTTATAAATATTTCTTCGTTTTTGTTTTCTTATGCGCAGGCATTTAGTGTCCTTATTTCACTCATCATGAATTGTTTCCATCAGCTCCATGTTGTCTATTTTATACTGTAATCTCTGGTGTATGTACCAGGCGTGAGATATACTGTTGGACTTGTCAAATTTAAAAGGCAATCAACGACTTTTTCTTTCTTTCTACGTGTCTCCACATGTTAGTTCGGTAACGGCGGACCACCAATGAGATACAATTACATAACGATACTAAACAACGCTCTATAAAAAGCATACATGAATTCTACTGGGAATGAGGATCAGAATAGTGTCACGTAGTGACGACACTTGCACACGGACTATTTCCTACGACGAGCATAAGCGCTCACCCTATTGACCCCTGCTGTTACCGACAGCACCATATGAGGCTGTTCCCACTTGAATGAGTTAGAGCACAGATTGAACCCGTAGTTTAGTGAGAGTGTAATAAGAGACGTTGCAAGGGGGGGAGCCCCATCGGCTTGAACACCATTTCATCCCTATTGTATTCGTCGATAGGGATAGGTATGAATAAACGGATAACGGATATATCCGCGGATATTAGTCGTCGATATGAATACGGATAGATGATATGTGAATATGAATACGGATACGGATACGGATAGAGCGATAAATATTAGTAATATCCATGAATATATCCACGGATATCCATAAGAAATAACTAATCAATACTGAGAGAGCTTAAGTCACGTTGCCAACGGTGAGTTTGTTGAGCAGTATTTTATATGATATCTTAGACTTTCAGCAGCTCTGGGCCGTTGTCGTCGTCGCAACCTAGATTATGGATACAATGTGATTCCAATTCTCAACCCTACCCTTCCCGTTCTCGTCGTCGCCTTTGATGACGATATCATTAGCCTCGCAAATACTAATGATAATGAGAACTGGCTATTTGGGTGGTGGAATGCACATAGAGGGGAGTACACATGATTTCATGCCATTCCGGCGTCAGAGGTTGTCTGTGAGCGGCCATTCAGTAGTGGGAGGGATTTGTTAGAATCGGAGGCATCGAATGACCAACTTCCTCAATGTTGGAGTCCACTCTATCATCCTGTCCATCGATAACTAAACTCATCGAGCCCTGGCAAAGCTCTCAACTCTCTGTCGAGATATGAGGTTCTCACTCGATGCCAATAATCACCTTCCATATGTCCATCTTTTAGCTCATCTTCATCCTCAAGAGCCTTGGCAATATTCTCTGCTGCCCCGCTTGTCCATAGAACACGGCCAATAGCATAGTGGAGATTGCAAAGGAGAGGATTGGGAAGTGCGACCGCTCGAGATGCCTGGCCAAAAATGATCTCTTCACGATTGCGATGGCGAAGAACAAATGTATGCTGCTTCCGAACTGGAGCTATCCTTCTGAAGAAGTACTGGCCTTCTTGACATTCTAGACTAAATTTGAACAAGCCAAAAGCGGCATGAGTCAATGAATCTAATAACAATGCATTAGATGGATCATTGATATTTTCGCCAGTTAATAAGCCTTCCATGTCTCGGCCCACGAACTTGGAAAGCATTGTTCTTAAAATTAAATTTCCACTGGCGCTAAATGGGACGATATGTGCAGCTTGAAGCGTTACACCTGAGTAGCCACGGCGAACTGGCGAAATTTCCGGGGGTGCACTGTCGTCCATCATTTTACCCACGAGAGAAATCCAACCATCGCGCCGTATTAGCTTATTGAACGTTAACAGGTTGTTCAATTCGCCAACAGAGGAGCTATTACAAACCGATTTCTTCAAACTCCATTGTTTCCTCTTAGCAGTAGAACCTCCTTCAGATGGCGTTGGAGTTCTTCCCTTGCCCATCATAGGAACCAACATATCATAAAAAATTCGACTAGTCCAATTCTCCAACACCTTCATGAGAGGTTTTGATTGTCGGAATCGTCCGGCGACACCCTCCCAATTCAGAGGTGGTTTTGGAGCGACGGCCGTCACAGCGAGAGCTCTATGAAACGGTGCATCCACAGGTGACATGATTTCTGAGAGAGCTTCTACTTTTTCCGCTTCGTCGGTTAAACTCGTCCAGAGGTCATTTGAGAGTAATGTGGGATTGTAACCACTCTCGAGCAGGGCCAAAGCTAGTGAAATAACCTCTGAGGGGTGATTACCATAGGGTAAAGGTATAGATATCAACCCTTTAGATCGTCGCAAAATTGTTCTCAAAGTCTCGATTAAAGACTTCTGTTCAGAATCGGTGGGATCGAAAGCGAACGACATTGATAACCTGGTGTTTATAAGCCAAAAACCGAGAGCTCAGACGGTATCGTCGACTCAGAAGTTAGCAGAGCAGAACCCCACGCAATGGAACATAGGCGATAGTGTCGGCTTGTGGGAATAAGTAGTTCCACTTTAAGCGCCAGAGTACAAATGCAGATACATTCATGCGGTTGCGGCGTATCTAACTAACCCAGACACGTTTTGACAGCCACACCATGTAGAGGGAGTCGAAATAAGAGTAGATTTTTATCACTGGATCATTAATTATGGTCCAGTATGATAGCGGTTTATAAGGTACAAATGTGAGGCTACTGATGGGTGGTCTATCATCATTATTATCCGCTCTTACGCAAGCCGTGAAGACAGAGGTTAGCCCTGTATAGCCGACTCACATAGTCCATCATCATAGGCCCCGCTTGTCATCACCGTCTAGCTGGATCCGTACTTTTCCCTTTCTCTTTCCATCATCTGCGTAGCAACACAATGCGATCGGAGTAATGAGGGGTAGAGAGTCTGGACGAGGTGGAAAGGGAAGGGAAGGATAAGGGGATGGGCAACCCGGGTGCTCTACGCTGGAAAGCCCTAGCAGTGCTCTGCTGATTGCTCTGCTGGTCGCCCTGCCGCGTACTTTACTTGCCGTTTTCACGTTTTCGTAGACTTCTTGCGATCCCTAGTATTCGACAATTCCCTAGCTTCTGCTGTCATACAGAATGGATTCCGTTCTACTTCAGTCGCAAAGAGCATGTGATCAAAGCTATCAGTGAAGGCCACCGAACCAATCTTAATGAGTAACCAGTTCGAAGTGAGCACGGAAGAGGAGAGAATTGATTCCGGACAAAATTACATAGGCCCGTCATAATACAATAGACAATAGATAGTTACAACAAAGCCTTCGCGAGAGAAAATTAACCTGAGTCCGAAGATGAATCTTCAGCGGACGGCGAAGAATGTCGAGGGTTGCGAGATAGGGTTTTCCGGAAAGCAACCTTAAGAAGCCTCGGCCCTGACGTGCGAGATTGTAAGACACAACCACCCCGTGTCAATCTTCGCCGGTTCAATGTACAGAGATTAATCAGAACCTTCAGCATAACAATTCCAGAAGAGTTAGCTTCCTGTAACATTGATCATCTATACGCAGCAACTATAATACAGCAAATACATTATGCTAACGCCAGTAAAAGAATTGACCCAGTTCTCTCCTACTCTCAACATGCCTTAACTAGTTTTAATAGTGTGCAGCGCATTCTCTATCTCACGCGATGCATTGGTCAACACATTAACCGCATTATCAATACTCGATATGCTGAAAACTTGTCTTGTCGACTCCTTCGTATTTACAACACGCATCCCCACCACCCGGCCCCCATGCAACACAGTCAGCAACCCGCCATCACTCACTTCAGCCTCCTCAGCCGTGGCGTCCACAAACACGTTCTTCCCAACAATAATTCCCAGCTGCACAAGCGGGGGGTTCCAGTTCGCACACAGCCGCGTCGAGTCCGCCCAGTCGTTCGAAAACTGCGGGATGCCGATATCGTCGTCATCCGGGAGAGCGGCCGCTAGTTGGGGGAGTCGCGTATCGAGAAGCGCAAGGTATGTCGCCATGGAGAAAAGGGTTAGCGGATGGGATTTATGGTCGAGGATAACGCCGTCAATATAGAGCTTGTAGCTATACTTGTGGGTGATGTGGAGAAGATTAGGGGGCAGGGCGTTTCTAAGGGCGCTTTCAAGCGTGGAGCATAGTAGATTCTGCAGCGGACTGTTGTTGAGCACTCCCATGCTATATATGAGTCGGTTAGATTAGTCACCTGAACCGAAAATGCACTAGCAGGTTGACATACATGTCACAATCAACTTCCACACTCGGTTGCTGATCTATCTCTTTCGATTTACTCGTTATAACCTCAGCCTTTACCCCGACAATACACTCCCCGCCATCGCACAGTCGTATCCGCGCAGACCCGTTTGTAAGCGGAAGAATCCCGGCAGCGGCGTCAATTGGCCGGAACTGGATCTGATCTCTGCCGTCTGGTCGGCAGGGTGGTCGCAGAGCGAGGGAGGCGCTCAAGTAGGATTCCTCTGCTAATGAAAGGGGCATTTCTCGAGCTGTACTTACGTCTCGATAAGATATAAATGACCAGTTCTATCCAGTCCTATAGATGAACAGAGAGTCGTACACATAAACTGACAGATCTAGCAATAGGGTCTGGACATCAAGACTTTTTTTGGTTAACGTTAACTTCATTAGAACATCACGTTACCCGGACCTTATCCACCAGACCCTTGAAGTAATTCAGCGAGAACGACCCAGAACGGGATACTATGTTGTAAGCTCCGTTAAGGTGTAAACTGGGGTTAACTGCCATCGCCGCGCGTTGTCGAGGGACCTCGAGGATTCGTTTCGTCTTCAGCGTTCTACCAAAATTCTCTATTCCTCACATCACCATTGTGCGTGCAGTATTTCGCTATAGTCCCTTTACTATGAGAAGTTTAGGGTCAATTATCCACGCTAATTTCAGTTAGATACAACAACAGCTTTAGCCTGTACACCCGAAATGTCCGCAGTCACTTCAACCTCATCGTCCGCTGCTGGCAGCAGCTCGAACGTGCCTCCGTGAGTACCATTTTCTCAAGCCTGAGTTTCATAAATGGTCGTGCTTCAGATGCATTTGCTCGAAGTTCTATCTTGGAACTGCATAGACATTTTATTACTATTGGATTTCGTGTAGCATGTGATAGCTTCCAAGTCGCTGATGCCAGCGTAATCTTCTTATCACGTTTATTAGCGGAAATTACTAACAACCTTCTAACAGCAAAGTCGTCCAAGCTCTCGCCATATTCACTGCCGCCATGATCATTACGCCTCTTCTCTCCTTCTATGTCTCGTTACACCTCTTCTTTAGTAAGTCTCACCTGAGTTTCCAACTTCACCCCTTCATTCGTTGCATTACGTAGGAGGACTGGAGGTGCTAACGAACCGTGCAGGTGGAAATAGACAATGGGCAGGTCTCGTCGCGGCGATAATGGCAAATGTGGTGGTGCTGACGTATTGTGTGTTTGCGTTCCGAGAAGATGGTGGGAAGAGCGCGGGCGAAAAGAATAACGAGGCGAAGAAGGATAAGTAAGTACAGGTTAGAGTACGACATTATATACGGAAAGAACGAGGATGGACGATATCAAAATGATTGGACTGCCACGGAATGGATCAATGGGGGGGTGTATTGATATTTTGAGTGCTTAGTTAGTCCTGTAATTTATGCGGTGTGCATGTAAATGAACAAAGGAATGAATTGAATAAATAGCTATGTCCGATTATCTTTTGAAATGTTGTTTAGCATCGCAATCGATCAAACGGCTTCTTATCAGACTTCAAAGGATTGATTGAGACCCAAAACTTCCCACCTTAAACTCCGAGCATCCAACGTTCGAAATCTCCCCACGTAACCAATAATAACACACTCGATCGCGCCATCAATTGCCTCCACAACAGTATGTCCACCCTCCAGCGCGAGCTCGTCAAGTCCAAGCTTCATCCCAGCTCTCTCGGTACAGAAGCTTTCTACGAGCAGGACGAGGATCAGCAGCCAGACGCGGCGGAGGCATCATCAGATGGATCCTTGTCCCCTGCAGACACTCCATCATCACCATCAAGCGACAGCCCTAAATCGTCCAAATTTTTAGTACCGGGACTGTACGTTTCCATCCTCTATATCAATTTGTAGTGAAACTTGGCTAACATTCCTTGACCTTAGCCGCCGTCCCCGAAACACCTACGCGCCCATCCTAGCTACGCCCAATTTTTTTACCACACACATCCCCTCCGCTCGCCTCACCGTCCCCACTTCCCACCATAACATCTACCTCACCCCGCCGTCTCCAAGCACCTCGGTGCCACCTAACTTCTTCATCTTCCACCACGGCGCCGGCTCCTCCGCATTGACGTTCGCCGCCCTTGCGAAAGCACTCTACGCCGCGCTCAACGGAGAGGTAGGCGTCGTGGCGTACGATGCGCGCGCACACGGCGGCACCTCCGGCACCGATGACGACGCCGATTTGAGCTTGGAGACTTTGGCGCGGGATTTGGTCCGCGTCGTGCGTTATGTGTTTGAGAACTACAAGGGAAACAGCGGAGAGGCGGGAGAAGTGGTCTTCGTGGGTCACTCGCTCGGCGGAGCCGTTGTCACCGAGGCTGTTAGAATTTTCGATGAGATGTGGAAGGATATCGGCGCCGCTACGACTGACTGCACCATCGAGAAACCGAGGATAAGCGGTCTGGTTGTACTTGACGTCGTTGAGGGATCCGCGCTGGACGGATTGAGCAGCATGCGCGTCTTCCTCGCTACTCGACCACAGTTTTTTAGGAGTTTGGAGGACGGAATTCGGTGGCAGTATGTAATCTCCATTAGTTTTTGCTCTCGGTATAGCGGAATCTGATGGGACAATTTAGCATTAAATCGCATACCCTCCGTAATACCGTTTCTGCGTGTGTCTCAGTCCCTGGAATCCTCGCCCCGTCGCTGGCGTTTCCTGCCGCTAAGCAGTACTGGACCACCGACCTCGCGTCGACAGAGAGCTTCTGGAATTCCTGGTTCCGGGACCTATCTAGCAAGTTCCTCAGCGCACGGACGGGAAAGATGCTGATACTAGCGGGGACGGACAGATTGGACAAGGCGCTGACGATCGGGCAGATGCAAGGGAAGTTCCAATTGGAGGTCTTGCCAGATGTGGGGCATTTCGTACAGGAAGATAGACCGGAGAAGGTGGCGAGTTTGGTAAGTATGAATTTTCTCTGCTTGTAAGCGCGTAAGTTGAGTGGCTGTGAATCTGCTTGCTGTACTCTGTGTTTATGTTTTAAGGCATATCGCTGCCGTGGGGTCGCGCAGGGTCCACTACAACTATCACGATATTCAGCCCTTGGGAAGATCGTCGGGTCCGGTACGCTTAGCGATCAGGACCCTCGTAACTTGGCTGTTGGGTGTGGGAGGTAGGGCGCGCGGGGGACGTTGGATGTTATCTCGATACACAATGTGAGACGACATACGGGTCGAGCAAAAATCCCTATCCCGATCTGCATCATTCGTCCACCACTATCGTCATCGGTCGAGCCGGGCACTTAATCAGCTGCCCCTGTCCCGGTGATCTGAATCTCGTCTTAGGAGTTCTGTCTCATTGCTACGCAATTTCCTGTCGTCCATACCCACATATTATTCGCAGCCACCACCTGCAAACCATTTTTAACAACATTAGACTAACGAAATGCCACATCATAGCTCGAACAATTCTGGCACCGAAACCGGCGCGGTGCGGCAATGGATATTAACGCGCTGTCGAACCTGGCGACGAGGCGGCCCGGGGCATAATGCATGACGTCACGGCGTCATAGTGCGCCACCACCATCGAAGGTTTAGACACGCAGACAAGCGAAGACAATATGACGTGGGGGGCTTTGTCGCCGCTCGAATGGAAAGAAAAATACATCTCATGGTTGAGCCAATCATCATGTAAGCAATTCAAGTGACGAGAAGGCGCCGGCGGATGGTATCGGGTATCGGGAGACATTGGGGCTGGGAGCGTGCGGCGTTTGTTCGGATATAGGATCGGCACGCACGATACCTCTAGTTTGAGTGGAGTTTTTTTTTACCATTTTTATGTGGTCTGGCGTACAAATTTTTATTTAAATATGTAAAAATTGCTATAATCAATATCTTCTTGCGTAAATACGGGACATTGAAATAAATTGAAATACTATCAGCCAAATAAGCCTGAAGAACAACCACCTCTTTGTTACCCATACTAAAACTTTAATTGAGGCTAAGATATGCACTGGACCAGGGCCACGTTAAATAGATGAGTCACATGCTTACCATTTTAGTTTCCGCGAAAAAGCCTTGCACCTGACATCACGTCTGATTTCCATGGTACTCGGTAACAGTCGGGACTGAGTTCACGTCCCTAGCGAAAATTTGCGTTAGCAGTAGCAAGACTGCGTTTTCGGTTGCGCACGAGGACGCCCAATTTCGGGAGCGTAAATCATTGCGTTTTCCTTCTGTTCGTTCCAATAAAGCTATGCCAGAGGAGCAATTTAGGTATTATTAATGAAGACGAGTTTGAGGTCGAGTTATTCTGTGGCATGTTCTTGGATCACCAACTGTGCGATGTTCAACGTATACAGCCAGCCAGATGGAGTACTGATATACTAAGGGGCTCTCTTGGATCACACGATGGCGGCAGAAATTTCGCTGTAGCATCATGCTACACCCGCATCTTTTTCTTTTGCGTTCTCATCCCCTCCCCCCCCTCTTTGCCAAAAATACTCGCCACCTCCTCCTGTCCCTTCAGCGCTTCGTTTCACTATTCCTCTACTACTGTCCACATGACTAACCTACCGTCTCCTGCGGCAAGAGTTACGCATATGTATAAAAAAAAAGAGCCTTTTTTGTTGCCGCAGTGCTCTCTCACAACCAACGCAGCAAAAAAAAGAATGGCACGATGAGCTCATCGTGCGTCCAAATGAGGCCCAGTACTACGGAAGGTGCTAGCCCGTATATGGTTTAGCGCGCATGCGGTGGTCATCGCACACGGCGTCGCCGCATCAACGAGCAGACCAAATTGCCCGACGGGCTGAGGCAATTGCGCACGCGCTTTATGCCCATGGCGACGCAGACGAGGGAACAGCTTAGCGCGATCACGGGCAGGGGTGGCAGACGGAAAGGGGCAGCAGAGAGGGGGGCGGGCCGGTCGCCCACATGACACACCTCTCGTATATAAGTCCGCCCGTTTGTCCAGTAGTGTTTACATTTTTTTGGTATCTGTCTGTCTTTCTTTTTATTCAGTCCAACACCCTATCCATCAGTTAAATAACGTCCATATCGTCGTGCCTGCGATTTTATTTACGTCAGCTTTTTAAAATCTCGATTTATTCAGTTAAAGATGTCTGCTACAGTTGGTATGTTTCTCCCCTCCCTGTGCTCTCGTTTATCTCCTCTCGATTGTTTTCTCACACCAATCCTTTGCTACAGAATCAACCGCCCCAGCTGTCCAGGAGCCCGTCGCTGTTGAAGAACCCTCTACCGCTCCAGCTGCGGCTGAGAAGTCTAAGCGCCACAGCTTCATCCCGTCCGGAATGGGCGACAAGTTGAAGAAGCTCCTGAATAAGGCCCTGCCGAAGAAGGAGAAGAAGGAGCAGAGTGCGGTCGCCGCCCCTGCTGCTGTCGAGTCCGAAGCCGCTCCTGAGACCGCGGAGCCAGTTACTGAGCCAGAGGCTGCTACTGAGGCGGCCCCAGAGGAGGTGACGAAAGCCGAAGCTAAGAAGTTGCCAGAGGAGTCGGCTGTTGCCGAGGCTAAGTAAAGTCCTGGTATTTGAATATTCTCCGGTGTTGCGAAGCGGCTGGGACAGAGGGATTCATATATACTTTATAATTTTTAATTAATTTTTATGTGGGCGGGAAGGTGAGAGTGTAATAATAGTACAGTCAATACTGTTACATCCATTTTTTTGATGATGATTTGCGTATATTCTTTTCTGTATACTTTCATGGTGATTGTATTTTTTGATTTGATTATTTAGCGATCGCGGGGAGTTATCGTTCGTTCTTAATTTTTTTAAAGATACAAACTGGTAATGTGTAATAGTCAGTTTGTCAAACTTGGCGCATAAATTTGTGTGATAGGAAATGAGAGTGCTTCGTTCCTTTTGTTCTGATCAGCTAGCTAAAGGTTGGCATTAACTTTTTCTTTCCCTTTTTTTTCTTTTTTTTTTTTTCGTCACTTGAGAGTTTCATGTAAACATATTCGACTCAGTAAGATACTTGTTCACTTTTTTTTCTAACATAAACCTCGTTCAAGGCCAACAAGATATGTATGGTGCGAGAGATTAATGTTTCCACATTTACTGCATGCTAGTAAATATTGCCATTACAGTACCATCTTGAAGATCATAACTGAGGAGAACAACGGTATATTCTGCAAGACAGCGACCACCGTTCTACTGAAAGGTAACATTTCAACCTAACCGATCTCCCAACTGACATCAAGCACCTTGGAAAATTAACATAGGAGCCTCCATCTCATCATGCATATGTCTTCTCTTTCGAAATGTTAACTATAATACCGCCTAGTAAGTACAAAGAAAGCAGATTTAGCGACCAAAAACGTAGTGACGGATGAAGTGGATGGAAACTACTTGCAAACTGTTAGCTTGTCCATTCATACTAAGACAAACAAATGTAACCTCAGAGGTCGCGTTCTCTCAGAATCATTAAATCAGTATTTTTTTGTTACGCTCATCGCCGCACTCACACAGTGTGAATATAAAATTTCTTCGTCATAGAGAACGATATTTCGACCTTCATAAAAATGTGGAAATGAATACATACCGTATACACAGAGAATCAAGATAGATGGCAAACAGAACAACTGATATCTTATAATCCAATCCAATTAGCATCGTAATTAAATATCACGGCAATCAAAGAAGGACACAAGGTGTTCCAAGGAAGAGGGGGGGTCCGTCACTTTCTTAATTTGTACACTAAAAGAGCTTTCATCACGATTGGTATATGCCCGCACGTCGATAGACTATTAGATCTTCATGCCCCCCCCCCCATGGTTCTTGATTTCGAACAAAAAGAAATAAACGGGACTAACCTATAGGACCGAGAACTGTTAATAAAATGAATGCCTTGCATATATGACATGAATGTGAGAAAGAAGAGCTGTAACGCTCATACAAGGCTGAAACTTATAAGAGATAGCGTACGTGTCCGCAGCTTGTGAGCTTAGAAGGATATAAAATACTTTTGGTACATAACTATTTGTAATCATAGCGCAGAGGGGAAGGTTGATAAAAAAAAAGTGAATACGGAACAAACCTTTAGAGACAGAGAAGAGAGATATGCTGAAAGCAAACTCAGGGAGAAGGAGCAAGCTGTTAGAATCGAACATCCATTTGCGAGCGAGTTGAAAAAAATCAACACCGCATCACGAAATGGAAACAAATTTCGATTTGGTGAATAGACGAAAAAAATTTCTGGGAATTGCCATCATCGCGGATGCGTGCATATCCAGAAATTCACGAAGCCGTTAGCGGTAAGGCTGTGAACACAGATGTAGGGTTCACAATGTATAGGGTTTTGTATGAGAGCGAACACTCAGTGGTCGACGTGATAGAGGACCCAAGAAATGCCCTGATTTTCAATTGGCCATCATCGACAAGTACTGTTCGCTAATTTCACCCGGCCAGAAAGATATCCTTTGGATAAAACACAAACTCAAGTTTTGTTTGTATATTTTTAATAAATTATTTTGTTTTGCGACGTCTTGCCATGTGCTCTTGTGGTCTCAAAACCCAATCGACGTATGACAGGATCACACGTCTCCCCGCCCCCTCTATTTTGACTCAGTTCAACGTCACATGGTTCGTTTTCCATTTTTCAATCTATTCTGCAATTTTCAACGCGTACGCGTCATTTGACTATTTGTCGTACCATACGCGATGCTCATTCTGTGTATTCAGAGAAACGTTCGGCAAGTACAGAGCTCGGCCATTTAGATCGCATCCTATATTGACTGCTCCCTGGCTGCTGGCTATCTAGTACTGATGTTTGTTTGACTAGCTCGCACGGATTCAAAATAACGTTTTCAGGGCAAAGTCGGACAGAAAGCGCAGATTGATATCTGTGATCAGGCTTTCTAGTACATGGGAACAGTTCAATCAAGCCGCGTGCGCAGTTCGGGTTTCGCTACTCGCTGCAATGCTTGGTCTGCGATCGTAAAATAAATTCGTTACGTCCCTCATATTCAACTTCGAAGACAATTTAGTCTTTCGGGCAAGGTTAGCAGTACGATAACCTGAGACCCTGTTTCGGATGTCTCGGGCATCTCGAGTCCGTATACACTGCCTCGACATTATTACTTACCGATCGATATATCAGTTTATTTGTCTTCAGTTCAGGTTCAGGTTACCATCATGATAGCTCAATCAACTTACCCATATGGTTGTGGTCATGTTCCCATTATTGCACTGTCTAGAAACTGTTGTCGATCCTGATTCTACTTGTCGGTGAGATAATTTCTCTCTTGATCTCACAATATAATGCTGCTTGCCTTTTGGCTGTGGCTCCGGAACGAGGGAATTAAAGATTGATATACCCTCGCGTGGCCTCATTGTCGTTTATGCATTACAATGTAATATAACAATTATCGAAATAAGTGTTTGGAAACTGATGTTGACGCTGTGGATTCGACTAGTAGCTTGTACAATCTATACACTATAGGAACGAGTCGTGGCTATATTACAGTCTCATTTCCAATGAGCAACAATAAGCGAGGATGCACCTATAACATTCCAGACTTATGTCCCGTCAGTGATTGTCTTCAAAACAGGTCCCATTAAAGTGAATAGAGTTAAAGCGTGTTTGTTTACATGTCCATGATAACATTAAAGATTCCTGAGGAAGACGCGTCAAGCCAAAAAAGGGGCGTCACAAAATAACACTCTACGTAAGTTGCACGACGAGTTGCATTTTCGGCGCAGAAGGCACGTGTTAGAGCTTCAATAATTTGTCGCCAGCTCTTGCTGCTCGAAGAGCAAGCACAATCTCCAAACATCCACCAACTTCGAATTACTGATCTCCATTCCAATTCAAATTTCTGTATAAGCAAAGATGGCTGGTGGGTACTTAATTGTACGAGGACTACCCGGTTGATGTTATTTGACTAATGTGCTCATTACAGTTAATTTTCAGGCTCTCGCTGGTAAGACTGACCCCATCAATCACTAATCGAAATTTGCAGCTTATTTTCCGTCTCTACATGTTATTATCTAATGTGATAGTACGTTGAATGCTTACACATAGTCTTTCATTGTTTAGAGGAATTCACCAAGTTCTACTACGACCAATTTGATACCAATAGGCAGTTGCTGGGCAATCTTTATGTATGTTATTTTCCTGCCTTGTGATGATCTGTGTTGCCAAAGTCATTTTGAGTGCATGTTGTTGAAATCACGCTGGGAAACGCTTGTGGGTACGGATCGCATGGGTATGCTAACATTGCTGTTCCTCATATAGCGGGAGCAGTCGATGCTCACTTTCGAGAACTCGCAGACCCAGGGTGCGAAGGGTATCATTGAAAAGTTGGTGGTACGTTAAAATGCGACCAATTCCCTGGAAAGAGAACATGGGAGGGCTAATGTGGGATACAGGGCCTACCGTTCCAGAAGGTCGCTCACCGCATATCGACTCTCGATGCCCAGCCGTCGTCGCCTACCGTGGGGTCTGTCCTAGTTATGGTCACCGGAGAGCTCCTTGTATGTAGTTCCTCGTCCTTGTGGTAGCTGGTAACTTGCCAGAAAGTAGTCTTAACTCTTTTACCAGGTCGACGACGAGCAGAACCCGCAGCGATACTCTCAAGTCTTCCACCTCATTCCCGAGGGTGGCAGCTACTACGTCCTGAACGACGTCTTCCGACTTAATTACTCATAAACGTAGAACTTACATCTAATTCATTGGTTACTTCACCATTTTATTCTTTTTTAGTTCACGTGGAGTCGCATTTAGTTTACCCAATTGTATTTGTGTGCATGATGTAATGATATCGCTGGATAGAAGATTGGACAGCGCTTTCTTCTAGCAGGTAGTTGATAGTAATGAAATGTGTGTCTTACTATTTGAAACGACGGCAAATAATGAGAGCGAAAAGGATCGTGATGTGGTCGTTGCGTCTTTGTCGACACGTCTGAGTCTGACTGTTGTTCACTTTCCTTTAGTGGATATTCAACCATTACTTACGACGCCCGACCCTTCCATTAGTTTAAAATGGCCTAGATGCATCCTCTTCCGAACATATCGATCGCAAATAAGGCAAGATTTGCGCGATGTGTGAGTTCTGCAACCAAAAATTGCCGTGTTTGACATGAGATTTCAGGGATGCTGACTAAGCTATTTCGACCCATACCAGCTGCCAGCTAAGGCTACACCTCCTAGCTGCGCCAGCATTTCGCTTGACCAGCAGCTCATTGTGCTGAATTCCTGCGACGCGAACCAGAAAAACCCAATTCTTTTGTACGAACCTAAGGGATACCATATATCCAATTATCGACACTGATCTTGGACTCGTCGGAACTTGCGGGTAGTATTGTAATGTCGTCATCGAGCGATGCCCCAGTAGCACCAATGCACTCCGTCGTTCCGCGCCGCCCGCCATCACGGACAACGACGCCTACTATTCCTCGCAGGCCGCAGACGAAGCGAGCTGCTGATTCTACCAGCGACATATCTACTTCAGGGGTTTTGGTGAGCTTTAAGATCCTGTGCGGCGGAGCGGGGACTAACCATCGTTGGATGTAGACGCCGTCGATGTCAAGGGATAGCTCGCAGTCAGGGGACCTGGAACTTAGTTCTACTTCACCATCTGAGCAAATCACAGCTGAGGACATCCCGCCCAGCGAAGCAGGACAACTGCCAAACACGACTTCACGATTCGGAAGTTCAGTGGCCATGCCCATTCCCTCGATCCCGCGGCGAACCCATTCCCCATCAGTGAACGTTTACCACCACCCACGGTCCAATTTCGAGACCGCACAGCAAGTGGCCGAGATTGAGATGGACATGTCACGCACAATGGCAGAGTCGCAGAAGGAAGTGCCAAGCACGTCCCCGATGAGCGAGAGCTTCAGTGAAACAAGGGATCCGCCCGGGCAATATGAGGGGATGGAGCACATTGCGGGGATATTATCGCGGCATGATGCGAAGATTAATGTGAGTGAGAGTCTTAGCGAGGAGGGCTTCTCGGGAACTGAGTCGCAAGAGAGTAGCGTGCCGAGTTTTTTGGAAGGTAGGTTGGTTAATGGGGTTAATTGATACGCGCGAGTTCTTTTCCAAGCTGATTGTGCAGAACCATCTCTGCCTCAGTCATACACGCGTCGGCAGCCTCAAGTTCCGGAGCGACCTCGAAGTCCCACGAAGGCTTCCGCCTCTGTCCAAAGTCCAATTCCCAGAATTCCGGAGCGCCCACGAAGCTCCAATACCGTCGAGCGAACGACCACGCCTAAGGTTCCCGGAAGGCCCAGCAACAGCCGTTCCAGCACCATGTCAGAGGCAGCACCAGCTCCACAATCAGGCTCAGGCCCAAAAGTTCCCAGGCGGCCGGCCACTCCTAAAGTCCCCTCGCGCCCGGGAAGCGCGAAGATCGCCGACCTAGTGGACGTCCCTAATTCGCCAGAACATCCAGCTACCCACGCATTCATAATTCCCCAGCGTCCATTGTCCCGCCCAACAAGGTCTCTCCAAGACGTGCCTGTCCACGTCTCTCCGAGTGCCGTCGCCATAGAACCGTCTCACGAAGACATCACGCCGCAGACACAGACAGTCCCTACGTTCCATCCCGAGCTTAAGTCGCCCGAGTCGCCCTCAAGCACTGACCTGGATCTTGCTGTGGAGAAGATCTTATTTACCGACTTGACGCAGCTGATCGAGCAGGAGGAGCTCGAATCCCCGTCCGCCGCCTCGGATCAGTTGGCGAAGGTAATCGAATTTGGTCATGGTATCCCATCGGGAATGATGGAGCCGCGCGCCACGCCTGCGGAGGTGCCGCCTGACGCGGCGAAGCCGATTGAGAAAGGACGGGATATTCGGTCGGGGATGATTGAGCCGCGTGCCACCCCTGTGGAAGCGCCTGTGCTTGAAAATTTGGAATGGGGAGTGGGGAAGAGTGCAGAGGAGCCATTGATGTCGCCTACAGGAAGTGTAGGGTATCATGATGTACTGGGGAGTCTTATCGATAGCTACGCTTCTGATGAGAACAAGGAGGATGTGCGACATACTGAGAAGACATCTGTAGCTGAGGATGCATCCGCTGAAACGGTGGAAGAAGCGAGCAAGGCTCCAGACTTGGAACCGGAACCTGAAGTCGAAACAAGAGATGGTGTCCGGCAGTCGCTGGAAGGGAATGCAGCTCAGTTGGCTACTGGCACTTCCGCGTCTAATAAAACGAATGAAGCGATACGCAACGCTACCGAGGAGGCTGTACTCGCTGATGCCGATGGTGCAACAGAGAAACTAGATGAATCTACAATTGCTGAGTCTGTCGAGGAGGCTGAAGCCAAGACTACGGAAGCAGCGAAGGAGCCAAGATACTCGATGTTAGCTACGGCGGATGATGAGCAATCATCAGTCACTACTGGAAAGCCAGCTACTAAGGTCGATGCTGAACCGAGGGGCCCCGAGACCTCTGCAGCAAGCATAGAATCTAAGCCCGCCACCGAGCCAACTCGAGAACCGTCGCCTAACCTCTCCCAGGGTTTGTTTAGGATGAATTGCCATATCTAGTGATGTGCTTTAACTAATTGATCTTACAGAACCAGCCGACGCAATCCACCCCGAGATTCCACGACGCCCAGCTCGGCCAGCCGTGCCTCGCCGTCCAACCCGCCCAGGCGGGAGTACTTCCCCACTGTCCAGCACATCCACGACTCCACCGATCGAACCGCAGATGCTCTCACCAAACTCCTCACCGCTCGTCTCACCTTCCACGGAGATACATACCATCATGCCAAGCACCGCTTCCTCTTCAGCCACAGCATCCCACGTCCCCCCTCCACCAATCAAGCCAAAACCTCCAGCTCGCCCCAACAAGCTCTCGGGTATCCGCGCTGCATTTGCCAAAGATCTCGAGTCCCGTCTGGGTAAAGCTGGGACCATGCCTCACACGGTGCAGCGAACTCCTGCAAAGCCTGCTGCAGCGGTGGCTGCCCAGCCATCGGAGCCAGAGCTTGTAATGACGGAGGAAAGGCCCGCACCGCCCATGGCTGCAGAGGCCCCGCCGCAGAAGAAGTTGGACGATGTGCGGAAAGGACGAGCGCGTGGGCCGCGGGGTAGAAAGTTGCCGGCAGTGACAGAGTTGCCGGGTGGGTGGGGATTTAGCTCGGTGGTGACGGTGTGGCGTATGGGATATGATGAGGGTTCGAAGGTGGAGGATAAGGAAGAGCTTGCAGAAGGCACGGAGGAAGAACGCCAAACTGCGAAGGCAAATGTAGAGGTTGAAAATACGGGTGACGAAGGTCCGGCTGTGGCTGGTGTCGAGGGGAAGACAGCAGACGCAGAGTGCACTCTACCGAGCGAGATCGCTGACGTCTCGGAAGCCAAACAAGATAGCGCTGTCAACGTGGAATCGACGTCTGAATCCGAAGCAGAGGGGGCGGAAGGTGATGTCACTGTGAAGGCCACTGAAACAACCGCAAACCCGGTTGTTGATATCATGCAATCTGAATCCGCATCGCCGCAGGTGGAGGAGCCACCGTCAGTGGTATTACTTGAAGAACCGGCTAAGGGTGAAGAGCACAAAGCTGAGGACGTCACTGAGGAAGAAGCTAATGTGGATGTGGATGTACTGCCGTCTTCGATAGAAGAACCGGTGAATCTGGAGTTTAGGAGTAAATTTGTCCCTAACTTTCGAGTAGATGAGCAGTTTCAGGAGGGAGATGATGAGGTCGAGGATGAGGGTTCACCAGTCAAGGTGGATACGGAGGTGAACAAGGAGGCTAAAGTTTCACTGGCGGAAGATCACAAGACGAAGGAACAAGCCGAGGTGCTAGAAGTATGATGGGAAATTTTTGTGAATGATTCAAGTGTTATTTCCTTCAGTATACGAATGAAATTTGGGTGATTCGGAGTAACGCTCAGACAAAGAACTTTGGTCGGTGCGGGTGGCTCGTTCGAGGTGTAGAAAATGTAGCCTAAGTGTAAGGAGGAAGAGACCTAGTGAAAAACCATTGTGGAAATCTCACACGGTTCATTCCTCTAGGTAAATGCCTGCAGAGCACTTGTCTCGGACGGAAGCGTCGAGTTCCATGAGCTGCTGATCCAAAGCGGAGGTCAAAAGTTGAAACTATCAAAATCCACTCAGGTCTACGATAGCGGCCGACCTGAGTTATGCAGTCCGCCCAAGAGGTCCGAAACTGTGTGAGATATTGCAAGCCTATCTAAAGATGCATACCGTTCGGACTCACAGTTTATAAATAGATGAAATAGCACAGAGGGGGTTGGCGAGTGGTGCATGGTTGTCAAAAGCATCACGCTTGTTTCATGATCTCGACTTTTTCGATGTACGGTTTTACGAGAGTCGAGAGTCGCTCTGACACTGAGTGTTGTTAAATCGAGCATCTCGCAATTTAACCTTTCTCATATTTCACAAGGCTGCCGAGGTTCGAGCTATAAGAACAACTATCCAGCGAAGAAGTCTCGGTCTAGCTTGTAAAGATAACAAACACACAGGACGGCGAAACATCTTCACTCAACACAGATGAGGCGCATAAAAACTTGACGCTTCAAGACACATTAGGTACGTGCGATTGAACTTCCAAGTTTGTTTTCCGTAACATCATGCACCGAGACCTCTGCAGTTTACTGTTTTAGTCTGAGGTATGTATCCAAGTCGAGGCGAGTGCACCAGTGCAGGATCGAGCAAAGAGGAGAAACGAAATATTTCTCATTGGCTAGTAGCGGTGTTAAACAGGAGATGAGAGATAATATAACGTGCAAGTCTATTGTATGCGATCGTCGTACTTGGAAGCTGCGCACGCGCGGAGAAACTTTGCCAGTTACACCCGAGCAAGTATCAGTGCTTTCGAAATTCGGACCGGAACCGCAAACAGATTGCGCGGGCCAGAATGCCTTCGCAGGTTCTGGGTGCAGCTTACTGCAGCGCCGCAAATATATCACGTTACGGGTTGTCCAGACTCAAGATTACTTCTAAGCTCAATATATCCGTCGAGCTGCGATCGGATGAAGCCTATGGTAGTTAGATCTGGTACTTGTGACAAGGAAGAAAGAGCCCTATCGGTGACATCCGCCGACATCAAGGGCGTTCCTAAAAATACGTACCGATGCTGCGATATACGCCAAGGCTCCCATAATTACAGGGCGCCACGCCGATCGAGACTAGGCAGCACTTGCATAGTATCAGCGTTGCGCTTGTCGACCTTCCTGAACAGGCAGGTCTGTCTCGCAACAAATGCATGTCACTTTTTCACCGCACATTTCTGGTTATTGCCCTTTCGTCTGGTCTTTCGAAGATTGCTTCATTAAATTGCCTCCTACCAATGCAGCTCACATGCTATTAGCGGAAGTTGCGCGTGCGTCTGGTCCGTACGATATCTACCCGGTTGCAAATCACTCGCACGCATGCGGCGATCTAGCCGGGACTATTGAGCGTTAGGTCTAGACGTTCTGGACTTTGGTCCAACTGCGAAAACCCGATCGTCGTCGGAGAGGTCCCCAACCTAGATAGTGACCTACCAGCTTTCGGAGCCTTTTATCAGACTGCCACTAAAATCTACTGATAGACTTGATCGATCGAGGTTCAGTGTTCGGAAATTACTCAAGTCTTCAATGATGGAGGCTGAGCGGTCGGGCGTAACCTTTCAAACCGCCCCCGGCGCCAGAAGTTTTTCTCCGACTTACCCGGAACCAAAGGTTTATGCTGTACGAACCATCGAGCCGAGGGAACCAGAACCAGAAGCTCAAGCCACGCTTGTCGATCTGCACCGCTAACTCTCGAGCCGCAGGCAGCCACAGGGTTATTTGGGTTGCCCTGACTCGCGCTACTCGAAAAGTGTGGGGTAACCCGTTTTCTATGCAGAGACCTGCATAGGTGACCAGGTGTCGCATCGTGACTGGCCAGAATTCTGACAAATTAGATCACAAACTGCCGGGTTCTGGTCATCATTTCGTCCGAGTATCAAATCTAAAATCTGACTGACTGCGTCTGTTAAACGCGGCCAGCGGAAAAAGTTTCTAATTATAGGTCTCCCCCCCCACCGAGCAGAACGTGGGGAACATGGCCGGAGAACGAACAACGACAATTCGATGCGTCCTCGACGCGTCCTAGGAGCGCAGAGAATTTTTTTTTTGTTTTCCTTTCTTGTCAAGCAAACTGCTTTTTCAGTGTTTAAACGGACAAGTTTGGTCGATGCCGGATATCTTACTCGGCCTTACTCAGTCTGAACGTTTCGATGCTCAGTTCGGGGTAAATTGGTGTGCCGCATGAAAATTTTGTTGGATTTTGGTGACTTGCTCGCTGGGTTGCAGACATACAAATTTGCTATTGGACGCGCGCACGCAGTGCGGCTCGTTTTCCCGCATATCCGCGCTGCTGTGATTTGCGACTGATAGAGCGGCGATAGTGCTATCGTGGTTATTGCGTCATCGCCCTGGAAGACACACCCTAGACCTCACAGGCTCCCGCGATCTAAATTTCGGAAAGCTGTGCGATATCAGCTAGACAGTCGCTTCAGGCTGGAAAGTTGTATTCAAAAGAGATAACTAGCACAACCATCAAACTGAGTACGAAAAAGTATCACAATGTTTCATCCCTTCAATTTGCATTCCTCCCAGAGCTTCCAATTAGAAGTTCCGGTGGCGGATCGATCGATGCCATCGGTGAGGATCGGAGAGGCTGCACGGCCGCGGAACGACGGAAAAAAAATATGCGCCGTGTTGCGCAGACCGCATTCCAGTCATCGAACAAACGTGGCGGAACTATTGCCAACTCCCCAAAAGCGAAACAGAATTCAAGTTCTCCGACAACTTCACAGTAATATTGTAGGTGTATCCAGTCACCTTGTTGGTGAAGAAAAACGGGTTTTCGGTGGAGGTGGGGCTTGAACCCGCAAATAGGTTCGGAAATCAAGGCGCGCAAGATCGCTAAAACTACCCACGTTCGCGCCAACTCGCCCACAGCCACTCTTTCAGCGGTGTATTTCGCTCGCCATCTCTGCAGCAGTGTGATTAGTTGTGCTAATCCAGTAAGGGCACCAAGACAATTTGAGAGGTTGCAGTAAGCTAAGGTTTACTGTTGATCGACGGCATAGAAAGCGGGGTTAGAGAGAGTTTCGACAGTAGTAGATCGGAATGCGCCCACAGCTATTTCTAGATTAAGAATTGTTTAGTTGCGCAGATGGTCAAACGAGAGTGGCGATCGGGCTCAAGTTCCAGTAATTATCAGTTCATCAGTGGGTGTCTAGTTGGTACCCCGAATTTAAGACCCTTGTTGCACTTATATTGACACCGTGCTGAGCTGATCGTGGCCAGTCCTGATCTGAACTCTTTCAATTGTCAGTGCAGAAATGCACACATTACTCGATCTGTTTGTCGATGACTCTGCGAGACACTGAGGTCTATCAACCTGCCGGCCAGATTGATTGACTCTTGGTATCCTTCAGGGTTCTTGGGTATGGTCCCAATGTCTCAGATAGTGCAACCGTCGCAGGGTAAATAAGACACAACTGCTTAACTCTGGACATGGATGAGTCGATACGGATATTCCGTGACGTCCAGAATTATGTATAGAATACATGTAAGGGGCGCACCCGATGCGAGCTCCTCGGCTACTTCCGTAGAATCTACTGGCACTGGATTGTCTGGACTTCCAGCACTTCCAAATGACAATAAATTACGACACTGTTCAGCGATGGCACATTGTAAATCATCACTCACAGGGCTCTGTCAGCCATGCTTTACGCTACGCACTTTCACCGCGTTAGCTCCTCAGAATTAGGCGCGAGGTAAATTCATTCATGGTTGGTTGGTCTCTGATTGGCCGGATCCGTTGTGGGAAGGGGCGAAGTGCTGTGATTGGTGTAATGTTTTTCTCGCAATTGGTAAAAAGGTTAGGTCCCAAGCAAGTAGATCATGCGCGACTCGGTGGACGGTCAAAACCACCTGCTCAGCCCACGGGCAGTGCAGTACATATGAATGCTACCCAAACACGCCATTATTGGAACTAAAGCCGAGATTTTCCGTTGGGCAAGGCAGTGCGATCAGGTCGAACTACACGACGCTTGGTCTCATGCTACGAATGACAGGATGCGGCGCTGTTGCTGCTGGCTGCAAGGGCTCCGAAGCAGTGGTGTGATGGGTTCATTCTAGAACAACGATAACTGGTCGTGAAGGGCAGGTTTCGTGGAACGAAGCAGCGGTCTGCGCCTTGCACAATTGTTCTATCCGTCGTGCCAAGTATCTCATATTGTGAGACAAGACGATGACGCGCAGAAACATGCAACGTGGTGTGCCTTGCAGGACGCTCTACGTAGGGTAAATATGGCAAGGACCGCTTGGACCTTAGCCGCCAGCCCACCCCAATTAAGTGATTCGGGTATTTGCAATGAGAGACTAAGAGTAGAACCGCAGTAACACCGCGCGCAGTGATGGTGGGTGTGACAGTGCGCAATTGAATACGGTTTTGATTGTTGAGCATGTAGGTGAAGTCAGAACTAGAGCAACTGGCTCCAAACGTGTCAAGCGAGCGCAACCAACCAATTGATGATTCCATATGCATGTATTCAAAAAACCAGAGTCGTTTTCACAAAACAAGATAATACACAGAACACGTACCCATGCAAGAAGTCTTCCATCTCCAGACCAGCTGGATCAAGTTCCCCCTAAGAAACGAAAGCATTTTTTTTTACCAAACGACGAACCTTGAACACACAAATCAAAACATAATACGCGTAAATCTCATAAAAGACATAATAACGTGGTCACCATCAAACAAAAAATGCTCACAATGAAGACGAAGACTAATCTATTTACAGTAAAAAAAAAAGTAGTGTGCTCCCAATGCCGTTGACGAAACCCAAAAACCTATACAGAAGATACTAAAAAAAAGATATATATATATCGACGAGACGGGAACTCCTCACAACTGCTCGAGACCCTCGACAAAACCGTTCCGGCCTCCCTTTCGCATGTGCGTGCGTCTGTGAGCCCGCAGATTGTCGCTCCTTGAAAATCGTCGTTTGCAGGAGTCAACATCGCAGACAAAGGGCCGCTCGTTGGTGTGGGTGCGCGCATGTCGTCTGAGATGCTCAAGACGCTTGAATCGCTTGCAGCATTGCTCGCACTTGTGGGGCTTGTCCATTGACGAAACGATCAGAGGTATTGACTTTTTCTGTTGGAGGGAAAAGTTGCTGATGGTAGAGGAAACCGACGACGTCGAGACAGTAGATGCGTTCGAGGAACAGCGGACCACGGTGGGTGGTGGAGTTGCCGGAGGAGACGGAGTGGCGCTTGCGGAGGCGACCTGCTGGAGCGCGAAGGAGGCTGCGGCCGTGGAGGACTGGAAGGGCATTGGCGACGGGGAATAGAACGGGGAGAAACATGACTCGCTAGCCGGCGTAAGCAGTGCTGAGGTGTCGGCGCAAGGAGTAGCGAAGAACTCAGACTTGATTGGTGACGACATCGGAGTCGACGCCATGGAAGAGGTGAGAGAGTGAGGAGAATCGCAAGTTGACGATGATTGCAGGTAGAGCATGCCAGGAGTAATGGTGGCAGGAGGCATTTCCTCAGTAGGAGTAGTTGGCCCTGATGAACAATACGATGACGAGGACGAGATCGATGAGCTTGATGCTGCCCGCCGGTATAGAAGAGGCGACGACAAGGCTTGCCGTAGAGCAGCAGCAGGAACGCCAGACATATCGTGAGCAGTCATTGGCAGGTACTGCGGCGTATGACTTTCAAAATCGTCAAATTCGATCATCTAGTGAAGAACTGTCAATAACAAATCATAGCAACATCAAGCACGCTTGGTAAACTCACAGTGGAATCTCACGCGTAAAAATAACGAAGAATGACCAGACAAATTTATTGAACGAACGTGTGAACGCGACCGATAATAAAAGAACGAAAACGATAAGGATTTCGAGGATCCGCAAGTGTCTGAACAGTGTTGACAAGATGAAACGTACGGAGAAAGGATCTGACTGCGTGGAATATTCGCTGGCAACACGAAAAACTAGGCTGAGCTTTTTGCACTAGACGAGACGAAAAACCTGCACTGGTGCTGCGAGAAAAATGAAACCGATTCAAAGAACGACCGTAATTAGAACAATTGAACCGCTTAACCAGAAGCAGCCAAATATTTCGACTTAAGAAAGACCGGAAGTTGTGGTGGTGCTGGTCGAAAGAAAACGAGGCTTGAAAATTGCCTGAGACTGGCACGAATGAACGACAAGACTCAGCAATGAGGGCGCAAAAACCCACAACAAAAAACTGCAAACAAAAAACTAACAAAACCCAAAAAGAAGAAAAGGTAACAATAGGGAGATGTAGACCTCGAGGAATGTAGCTGCGAGGGGGGGATGAATGGAATTACACAGGGGCGGGGTCGATATCTTATAATTGAAGATCGTAGAGGCGTTAACCCAGATAGTTCGAGGCCCTGTTCAGCTGTAGAAAAAAAGCAGGTATAGAGAGGTATGAATCCTGTAGCGAGATCTGTACAGGTACTGTAGTGGAGTAGCTTTGGCGTAGCCTCATGAGACAGTAGCTGTACCAAATCGTCGCTACCCGGTTACCGCTCAGTGCGCACGGGTCTCTTGCGCTAACGTGACTTCAAATCACTCTTAATTGAGATTCTTGAAACCATACACCACCCGACAGCTAAATCTTTCTAAACCTGATAATATCATTCAATTGAAATTAATAAGAGCTCTGGTTCTGTACAATGATAGGACTGATTTATCTGGTTCGATTGATACGTTTGACATTGTATCCAAAGCCGCGAATTTAGTCAAAGAACTTTGTGGATGCGAACATCGTTCCGAGCAAGCGTCCTCGAAGGGCCCGGTCTGAAAAAAAGTATGACGATTTGGTCCACCGAGGTGCGAGCTTGTCGCAGTCAAAAACGCGGGTAACGAACGAAGCAAGGGCTCCCCGTTCTTGCCCGGTTTGAGTTTGGAGAGTTGAACCAACCAGCCCTGAACCAAACCAATCGTCAATTATGCTCTTAACCTTTTCATAGTAACTTTTCACAGCCTGCCCCTTACAGCCCTCTCCAGACAGACCCAACGAATCAAGATCAGCCAATCCGGCCAGTCCCTTCGGCGCCTGGGTTGCCTGCATGCGCTCGACCTTATGGTTTGCCTATTTTTAACGATCGGCCAGGCATTACTGGGCCAATTCATTGAACAAGTCAACTCCATTGATGAATATCTTTTAAAACTCATTTCATGACCCTTCTGAACCAGGTAGGGATACCGTGCCGTCCAATAGAAGTGCGCTAAATAGCAATCGTATGTTTGAATCACGCACTCCGAGACCGACACCGTTGAGCAAGAAAAAGCGAGTAATTCGACGTCACAAAAAGAAAGGAGTGTTTTCGGAGTGGCCTCGTTTCGGAGCTCGCCTGGTTCAAACTCTTCGAATGCAGAAGAGGGTTGTCAGCAAGGGTCAGAACCCGCAGCGAGCTAGTGCGAGGGGTTGTCGTGGAATATGTGCATACCGATGGAAAATGTTTATCTCGTTTCCGAGAGTGTCGTGTCGAAAGCTCTTGTGAGCGACTAGTCGATTTGACATCGTTCGTCCGATCTCGTCGCAGCCAAAACTCTGTTACCCATGGCCATTGCTTTTTTCCACAAGCCAAATGTTCGTCTGAAATTGTCGACTCAACGCCCTTCGATCTCACGATCACGACTTGCTCTACGCTAACGAACCCCAGCTGAAATCAAAACTGCTTCGGACAACCAACCGAAGGGCCGGCTGCAGTTCTTCCAGTGGGCCCTGTCCCACTGTCCCATTGTCACAACGCTAGACCTCTGTTGGAGACAGAATCATGCGAGGAGGCGTCTGTCATATTTCTGACCAATGGATTCGTCAACGTGTACAGCAAATTGATACTGAGTATGGCGGAAACGTTTCTCGGCGATCGTACGGGTTCGCTGTTGGTCCGTTATGAATATATCGCGATGCAATAAAATACAGTTTCATGATTGCGAGCGGTTGTATCAGTATAGGTGACCAATCGCTCAGTTAACAGGAACTGATTCCCCGCTTACTTAGTGGGCAAGTGATACGTTGACAGCAGACTTGGGCAACGCTTGCGTGAGGGGTATAGTAGAGACATTTTAGGTCCAGATGGTCAGGCCCGACGAACAGTCAAGTAGAGTAGATTGAGATTATCTCGCTCGTTCGTCATATTTGACAGCTTGAATGTAAATAATGGAATTATGTGTACTTGATGACCTGATGGCGGCGTTTTCTGTCGATCACTTGCATATAAGACACTGAACAATTGTATTATTGAGATCAAACTTATTTTTGCACATCAATCTAGTCTGACAGCTCGGCCATGGACAGGCCGAGGAGGCCCTTTCCGATTTCCATATGAATCAACACCTCCATTACGCGCACGTCTATCCGTATTCTTCCTGTTGATCCAAATCTGAAATCACCGGGCTTTGTACCTGATGATCGCCTGGGTGCATGGGTTTGTGAGACCGTAGACATGTGCTCAAACCACCGAAGTGATAAATCTCACTACTCTGTAACGAATATGCTACAGGCGTGGACAAGTCGCGTGCACTGTTTTCCCCGCACACAAAAAATCGATTTCACACAACTTCCGATCTGGCAAACTGAAACTACACCGAAACGAGACAAGATGGAGCTGACGTTCGAACAATAATTAATACAATGAATAAATTAAACTATGGCATCATCGTAGCCCATATGTCAAACGAGTCAGTTGCCTCCAGTTCGGAGTAGGAAACATCATCCACAAGGGATGCCGGTTTAGATCAGTAAATCGTGAATCGTCAATAAATTGTCGGCATGGGACCAACGATCGGTGGACCGCTAGACTTCATGCTGTTTAGTGACAGCGCATGTTACGACTTCAGCGAACTAATAATTTACAGTGAATTGGTAGCTAGGGCTGTTGACGATACGATATCGGCGGCTTTTTGCACGACGAATACTATATCGGTGAAATAAAAAGCCTGCCGATAATTATTCGTAATTTTATCGGCGAGATTTTTAGCCGCCGATACTATATCGGCAGGTATCTGCGGCCTATATAGTATTCGTACCGATAAAAATCACGTGACTCTACCCCTTTCTATATCGCCGATTCTAACTGGAAAGGAA